>JAQFYU010000372.1:0-23622 GCA_034694905.1 Ceratophysella granulata | reverse complement strand
CATTTCGCAATTCCACTTTCTAAACGAATCTAGGATTGACTCATGAAACACAAGAACTTGAGTCAATATTTAGAACTATTAAACATTACACATTAAAAAATGAAATTCATTTTCACAAAAACGAAAAATGTATAAAGTTTGATATACCGCGTTTAAAATAATTCTTCCATTGCTACATTCATTCTGTTTTTCTGAAAAAATTTGCGCGCGCAAAATTTTTCGCATTTCTAGAGGACTCCTAGAACATTTCCCAAAAAGGACCCCTTCAGCAACCGGGCGGGTTTCGGAGTATGCTCAGAATGGCTGCACGCTGCAAAGCTACCGCCAGTGAGGATATCGAGGATAATGTAATCATACTTCGAAACCCTAGTTCCCGTAGTTCCAGATCCCTTAGGACCCTAGTCCGAATCGCTGGTAAGCGTCAGTAGGCGCCGACCTCTTTAGAGCCCCGACCGGGACACCTAGGCTAGGTGTCGCCTACCCTAGGTCTTTAGTGTGGTTTGGATACTGCGTGAAAACTAAGGTTAATTCATAATTCGGCAACTCGTACGTAGTATAACCAGCCTAACTAAGGAGGGTGCAAAGTATTGAACGGAATAGTAATAATTTTCAGAAAGGAAATGGTTCACACAAACGAAAGTGCTATAGTCATCTAGGCAATGCACAACCGAAGAATATGACATCTCCGATTGAAGCAAACGATTGTAATATTTGTTTTTTGTTCATAGGCTGGACAAAACCCAACACATTCCACGTTTGTATTACCTCGTATAAAATTGTGGTTCAGGACCACAATAGTTTCAGGAGAAAACGATGGAAATATTTAATTCTGGATGAAGCACAGAACATTAAGAATTTTAAGTCTCAACGTTGGCAACTGCTGCTGAACTTCTCAACACAACGGTAAAAATATATTTCTTTCTCCATTGAAAACTGAAAATTGTTTTTGCGTTAATAATGAACTCCTATCTTTGATACAGGCGACTACTTCTGACTGGTACTCCGTTGCAAAATAATCTTATGGAACTATGGTCGCTCATGCACTTCCTGATGCCGAATGTCTTCCAATCTCATCGTGAGTTTCGGGACTGGTTTTCGAATCCTGTCACAGGAATGATCGAAGGAAATTCTGAGTACAATGACAACATTATCAAACGACTTCACAAAGTGAGATACATGAAAATTTTAACCTATTACTTGGCGTTCGCTTACATTGTCGGTGGCTAATTTACATTTCTCGAAGGTACTACGTCCATTTATTTTGCGGCGACTCAAGTGTGAAGTTGAAAAGCAACTACCGAAGAAGTTTGAACATGTTATAATGTGTCGTTTGTCAAAGAGACAAAGATTTCTATATGAAGATTTCATGTCTCGATCAAAGTAAGTGTAGTAATGTTTGACAATGTCGTCCTGGTAGTGTATTCTTTTGTTCTAACAACATTCCTTTATTCAGAACAAGAGAAACACTGTCTTCAGGAAGTCTGCTAAGCGTTATCAATGTCTTGATGCAACTACGAAAAGGTAAGAGTACTTACGACAAGCACGTATCTCATTAGTATTACTTCACTGACGTGTGTGCCAATATTTTCCCTAGTGTGCAATCACCCGAATTTATTTGAGACTCGTCCAATTATCTCGCCTCTTCAAACGGAAGGCCTCGCTTACCTGGTTCCATCTCTACTATGGAATATGATGGACAACCAAGACTATCAGGTGTGTGGTGTGACTAATAGATATCCTAGCTCGATAAAAAAATAAGAAAAATAAAACGGAGCTTGACATTACAGACTGTTAGTTATGGGTTTTGGAAATTAACCCAGAGAGAAACTCATTTTGACCACTACTCCGCTGCACGAGTCCAGCAACTGCGGCCACCGAGAAGTCTTTTAAATGTTTCGGATACAAATACAATTGACGAGTTACTTGTTCCGCATGAAATGAGTAATAAGGAAATTGTAGTGAAACAGTCGGAACTTGTTTACGAACAAGAGAAGCTGGATGCTGCGACTGATTCCTTCTGTAAGGCCAACATATATACATACAACAAGGGGCTCATTCCTAAGCCTCCGAGACTCCTGAATCCCTTCTCACTCTTCACCATGGACTGCCCACCGGCTCAAATCTTGCTCGGAGATCCCGAGTTTTTGAGAACAATTAGCGAGGATGCTACACCTCCTCAACGTCTCTGCCACGCTGATCTGTACAAGAGTATTGTAAGTAGTCAAGTAACTTTAGCATTATCAGTGTTCAATGCTCCAATTAATTTCCGAAATTTTCAGTGGGGTGAGCAGCCGACGCCTAAACCTGAATACAGTATTTACAACTATGGAAATAAGCCGGCTCCCAAGAGTAAGCCTCAACTACAATTCCAATATGCACTATGCACTATCTGCTCTCAAATGTCTAACTGGAAATCTTTCACCGCAGTTACCGCCAGGACGACAAAACTTTCCCAACCTGGAAGTTTTAGTCGACTAGCAACCGCTCCCAACGGCTCTGCTGTATTCCTAACGAAGAATGGTGTGCAGTGGAGAGCTGGACGAGAAGTAATAAAACGCAAAACAAAACGTCCAACGCCAATCACAATAGATACTCCTCCGCTGATGTATCCTCCTTCCATCATGTTTTATGAGGAGAAATACCTCAAGGATGAAGATAACGTATTTACTGACTCAGAAACTATGGATAATCTAAATGTTCCCTTTGTTCCGCCGGTTGCGACTGAGGTTGTTCTGGAGGTATGTCAAAGGAACTACTAAGACTAAAAAGTGTTGGAATAGTACTATATAAATGTTTGTGTAGACTGTAGATATATCCGAGCAACCGAAGCCCAAAAAACCTCGTCTGGAAACTCTCGAACTCGATCCTGTGAACGTACTGGATCAAGTGGTGGAAGTCGACGACGGCACGACGCCCAAAGCTTTTCTGGACAATGGCAGAACGATGACGGTTGTGCGAGAACCCGTTCGAATTGTACCTGAATCTAAAAACAGTAATGGTGTTGACACTAAGGACGATGAGGGGAGTGACGAGTACGAGGACAGCGAGGAAGAGTTCACACAGACTCCCAGCAAGAAGATCAAGCTGGAGAAAGTCCCTGTGAAAAAAGGCAAGAAGAAGAAGGAAAGGGAAGTGGAGTCAGAGATTGTCCCCTTCAAGCCCATTCTTCCTCCTGTGGAAAGTATTGACAACTCAGAACAAATACTCTACGATACCTTTGGAGACGCCTTTCTTCCGCGTAGAATCCCTTTGTTTGGTCTCTGTGATGGATCTCATTGGATTAGAGCTAGAGGATTTGACTGTTACAACTTCGAGCTGGTAAGTTGACAGTTGAATCGCATGAATGATTTCAGTTTATGAACAAAATAAGCTTTTGCACTGTTGGTGTCAATAACTGGTTTGTTTGGACAGGAGGATATCGAGTTTAGAAAGCTTAGCGACCGTAAAACCGTGATTGAGAACATGAAGAGGATTAATACCCACCGGCAGATGGATGAGCCTATCTACGGGCGAGACCTACTGGATCAGGTCGAGATATTCGGAAAAGTGCCGGCAATGCGATACTTTGGTAGGAGGCCACATCCTCATCCTAAAATCCATCGTTGGATCAGATCTGCCCGTATTAAACCGTGCGTCGTGAAACGAAACTTTATGGACAATGGATACTTTCATCTTGGTAAGTACAAGAAAATATCCTTGCCAATATCTTCCAATATTTGAGATTTCGTTCCACTTCTATAACTAAGTTTGTTCTCCTCAGCTTTCACTTCTATTCAATATCACAGGTTATGATGAAATCATGTCCATTAGAACCACCAAGACAACGTTGAACCCATCCGTTTTAAATCATCCACATAATATTTGGAGACATACCAAGGGCCTCTTCGATGTTGTCTGGACATTTGCTGACATACTAAATCAGCAGGAAGGAATTCTCAAAAGATTCGTAACATATACTCCAGCCGTAGCAGCTCCATGCATTAAATTGAGGGTTTTCCGACCCTCCCAATCTCGGTATATGCAGTTAGCTTCAGTGGAACAAAAGCTGAATATCAGTCTAAAAGCTCCTGTGGAAATCCTTCACCCAATTGTCAGTTCTATGCTAACACAGTTCCCGGACCCGCGTCTCATCCAGTATGATTGTGGAAAACTTCAGACTTTAGCGACGTGAGTTAACAAATCGCTGGTTCATGCTCATTTCCTATCCCTATCCCGATTTCAAATTACTATACCTATTTATACATACAATTATGGTCCATGTACAGATTACTTCGAGACCTCAAACTTGGGAATCATCGTGTGCTTATCTTTACGCAAATGGCCAAGATGCTGGATGTCTTGGAAGCATTTCTTAATCATCATGGATATATCTATTTGCGGCTGGATGGATCCACGAAAATTGAGCAACGTCAACTCCTGATGGAGCGATTTAATACTGACAAAAAGATATTTATTTTCATTCTCTCTACTCGATCTGGTGGAATCGGGGTCAATTTAACCGGAGCTGACACAGTTATATTTTATGACTCTGACTGGAACCCAACTATGGACGCCCAAGCACAGGATCGATGTCATCGTATTGGTCAAACCAGAGATGTCCATATTTACAGGTAGTTTATGCCTCCTGTGACAAGTCCATCGTTTAAACCTAACCTGAAGGAAACTGGTTCAATCCTATCCTAAACCTGCACGCTTTCGTTCATTTTTCAGACTCGTTAGTGAAAAGACTGTGGAAGAGAACATTCTGAAAAAGTCGAACCAAAAGCGACTCCTGGGGGAATTGGCTATCGAAGGAGGAAACTTTACCACTGCATATTTCAAAAAGGTTAGTTGCTTCCACGAATAGGATTCTCGAACATGAGGGCATACCAAGGTTGTCTTCAATGATTTGTTTCCTGATCTCTCTTCAT
Source organism: Ceratophysella granulata (assembly GCA_034694905.1). NCBI lineage: Eukaryota > Metazoa > Arthropoda > Collembola > Poduromorpha > Hypogastruridae > Ceratophysella > Ceratophysella granulata. The sequence continues at coordinate 18,712 of JAQFYU010000372.1, read as the reverse complement.
GAAATCATATGGATCTGATCATTACACGAAGAAAGACCAAAGCACGGAATTTGACTAGATGGAAAAGAGACTTCAGTGTTGAGGGGCAGGCGAATGACTTGTGCCTTCATGGAAGGAAAAATCTGTGATTGTAGAAGTTCTGCTTTATAGCATAGCACATTCGTTTTCTTTTTTTGTAAAAAAAACGGCCACTCAGTACATTCAATTCTACATGTATTTACATAGTGTACATTCAACGTTCCTCCACAACTGGAATGTGGTTCAGTGAGTGTAGGTAGGGGCGCTGCGGCGACGAGGAACACGAACATTTATACAGTTCTGGTTCCATCTAGTACAATTCCGTGGACCAAAGTCAACTGTCGTAGAAGCGGAAATGAAACACGATTGGAGGTTTGCGAATTAATACGAAAATAAGCAAACGTGAAACATCGATCCTGTATTGGCCATTTCACTATAACTGTCGTCTGTTTCAATGATATTTTGAAGACGAACTACTACTGTAATCCCATGGAGACAGTTTCACTTTGTTGACAGTGTTGTGCAACTTTGTAAGCAAGGACGGTTTTGGGCTTCAAAGCAGAGTGACAATGGACAGAGTTCACCCGAATGCTTTGAATGGTGTGGTTCATAGCCGTCGTAAGCCGTATGATTTCAATTCTGATATGATGTGGGCACTCATCTGCAGCAAACTGTTTCAGTTTCTTTACGGAAAAAGAAACAAAAAATATTGAGCAGCCGTTTCCAAAAACTCGAAACAAAATCGAATACAAACCAAAAAATGTTTCGGGCCCGATGTATCACAACCCCAACTTTTGTAACTTTATATCTGCATCTGCTGTTCATTGAAATCTTGCGCCACAATTCTATTTGATGATGTGCTGAAGCCATACGGTTTGCAATTCTTGCAGAATACAATTCACGAGCTTTTCGATGTGGATGACAGCGAGACTGATGTAACAAAGCGAATGGCTGAGCTACTTCAGACTCCTGTTGAATCTCCTGAGACGCCTGTTGTAGAAGAGATGCTCGATTCCAGAGTGAATTTGGACGGTTCCAGGCGAGCTGCTGCTAATATGCTTGAGTGCGCTCTGGCTGCTGCTGAAGATGAGACGGACGTAATTGCGGCACGTACTGTTCGTGCTGAGGCTGCTGCCGAATTGGCGGAATTTGACGAAAATATTCCATTTGACGATCAAATTGAGGTATGCGATGTTCTACACTTAAAGATATACATACATTCCTATGACAGTTAAAATCTTAATTCCAAAGGAAAGCCAAAGCTCGGGTAATGCATATTCAATTTCTCTGTGCTTTTGGAAAATCCTTCTCCAAATGCTTCTCCATTCATCAAACACAAAGTTACTTGATCGTCAAAATTATAACGGACTACTTCAAATCTTGACCGAGTTTAGCGGAAATTACCTGCATTCCTATTTCAAAAAAGAGCTCAAATGCAATAAATTGTATAATTCGCTGCGTGCTGCGTAATACTTTTGAAAATGTTTCTCGAAATGAAACGAGCTACAAAATAGTAGAAAGTTGGAAGAGCAATTACTTGGGAGCGAGAGAGTTCAACAATTGAGTGTACATTTCGATAGAAATCAATCATAACCTAATTCCATTTTTCTATTAACCTTGAAGACTAACGAAGTGGAGGAGGCAGCCGTCAAGATCGACCAGGACATGGAATTTATTATGAACGAGGTTAGCTTTCACTGCTGTATAATAGTGTTTATGTTTAGCATCATTTGATTTCTCTTTAGTGGCTTGTCCACATACTGAATCCTGGTTTTCGTTGCAGCTAAGCTCTGTGGAACTCTATGCCCTACGCCTCATGCAAGCTACAATTAACGACTGGTCTAAAGAAACGTATGACACGGCTGAGAAGGAAATAGAGATGCAGAAAAGGGAATGGGAGCTTGAACAGCTACGAAAGTCAAAAGAAAAGGAGGATCGGCAGAAGTGTCTGAGTGAAGACGACGAGGACATGTTGACCTACTCCTCCATGGATGCACATAATCAGGTGAAACCAGCGAATCCCACTCCCATCGCTCAAAATAAAAGAAAAAATAAGGTTGACTCAGCCACAAAAATAACGAGCATTGCTTCTACGGAGCAAAAATACCCCACACGACGAAGTACGTCTTTGCTACCAAAAAATGTTAGTGTACAAGTAGAAGCTTCGGCTGAAGTTGTTCCGGAACCCGTAGTTAGCGATATTCCGAAACGTCGACCAGGTAGGCCACGGAAGAACAAGATACGTCCCAGTTTGGAAGTGAAGACGGTGAGTGGGAAGGAAGTAAATGGAAGTTTGTTGACGAGATCCATGGCGGATGCTGACGATATAGGAAAACTCTCCACACGACGTGGTCCACCTGACGACTTCACGTCTTCTCACTCGGACTCCCTGTTCTTGGAGGAAATTGAGGAAGTTAAGGGTGAGGTTCCTGGTTCTTCTCGTGGAAGACCAAGGAAATTGGGTAAGCCGGGACGGAAGCCCAGGTTCGGATTTCCAGCCGTGAGTGAGGAAACACGGAGGGCCAAAGCGGGTATTGAGTACTACAGGAAGAAGTACAAGGTTGACCTTCCCAGTTTAAGTCTTCCCAATCTGAAGGTCGAGGATATTGTTCTTGCCACCAGAGGCAAAGGTCGCCGGGGTCGTCCACCTCGGACCAACGTATCTGAGGGTCGAAGTTTGAGCATTCCTAAAATCAATGCAGGTTCCAAAAGAACCCGGTCGAGTGGGTTAGTTGACGACATACCGTACTCCTGATTTCTTATAATTCTTGACTTGTTTTTATGTATCAGACTTGTTCAAGTTTTCTGTGTTAATATTGACGGTGTCATTGTATTGATAAGCTAAGTTGGGATGATCAAGAGTTGGAACTTCTTTGTTTATTTGTGATTCTTGGCAGTACTGCTGATACTACTACTAATGTACCTAACCAAGCCAAGAACTATAGATACCGGACTGGACGCACGGTTCATGTGACGTGTACTCAGTTTTTTCTTGGGAGAGTTTAACCCAAGACTCAATATATGTAATTATAGGTCCAGAAATTGATGTAGAATAAGTTCTTGTAGATTTAATCCATTAAATATAATTGTAAAATATGCCAGAGAATTTGTAATTCACTATTGTATAGAAAATAACATGATTTAAAATTTGAACTGACTGTCCTGATGTCCTGATGTCCTGAGTGTCTCTATGTTCAATTTACATTGTAACAGCGAGTCAAGTGTTTTCCTTGTTGAGGAGATTGCTAGTATATTTTCATTGATTCTGCGAAATGTAAAGCCTAACTCCAAATTAACTCTGGCTTTCCACTTATTCTCGACCCAGTCTCCGTTTGTATTCACTCATGCTTGTTATAATCTACAAAAATCGGGAAAAAGACAACTAAATTTTGAAACCTGTTTTTTTTTCCTTATTTCACTTCGCATTCAAATGTAACGAACGAAAGCGTTTACTCCCAAGGAATTCACTTTCTACGCTGAGAAACGATTACGGGATTTGTTGTGAGTATCAAAAATTGAAAAGGCTGTTAAGAATCTAGTTTTAATTTTAGTACATTTAAAAGTACTCACTGACTGTTGAGCACATTTCTTCGAGCTTCAAGTTTAGCGTTTTTAAAGTTAAAACTTTTTTTTCAAGCCGAACGACTTTCGTTTTAATTATTGTCTTTTTCCCGATTTTTGCAGATTTGGTGTTCTGACGGGCGTCGAGGTGAAAGCATGCCGGTGAGTTCTACATATCTCTCATTTCTTCACTTCTCACATTTACATTTACCCATATTCTTCCGGCGTGAAAAATATCATATCTCACAATAATGACGGGAAGTAGGCAAGGGATTCATAATAGCGTCTAGATTAGGATTAGAGCAGAGGATGGGTTCAAAAACGCTATGCGGTCAAAACATGACATAACCGGGATAAACACACAGTTATTTGATAAAAAAATCTTTTATTTCGCTGAGTGCATACGTTACGGAAAATGCAGATTACATACGCTCCAATTTGTGCAATCTGTGAAATTAAAAGAAAATAGTCAATTGTAGATTGCATACTCCAAACGTCAGTGTAATGAATACGAAGTATCTACTCCACAAAAAGTAAATCGCAAACAACAAAATTACCTGCCATAAACCATTGTGGTAGGCTTACCAATAGATTTCATCTATGTACATATCACCAGCTCTCGTCCCTTTTGTGTAATAAAACATAAACACTAGTGTTCAAACAGTAACAGTTCTAGTATTTTGGGAACAAGGCATCATATCTGGAACGGACTGCAGTAGTCACCAATCGGTTTTTAAAATTCCACTTGGGGTTTGTATTTTGTATATTATATGCTTTCAAATAAATCATGTGGGCCATATGGTTCACCTTACCGAGGAGGGGATACGTTAAACGTTAAACAGCTTTTTCGTAAAGTCAGAAGTTTTCGTGAGCTAAGGAACGACTCCGACGCTCTATTTCTCTTTTGTTCCAATTCAACTCGGTTCGAAACACTCTTCCAAGAAGAGCATCAACAAGCAATTTGCCCAAATCATCCTGTAGTATTCAGGGAAATTGTAGGCTTTGGATTAAACGGATGAAGGAGTGAGTTGAGGCGGATTCCGGTTTGCAGTTCATTGTTCCTAATTCCATTTGTATGGTCACTCTCAGCTCTGGGCTCCGCCCACGCCGCCTCAGGACGACGAGGACGTGTACTACGACTCCTCAATCGGTTTCCTATACAGCTTCCGTCCAATTCCCGAAGCTCTTCTCCCGGCTGTCTGGGTGGCGCCCAAGAAACCCAAGGACACAGTTCCTGCTAAGCCTGGAGTCTTTCCTGACGAAAGCACGGACAAGAAGGGCGGTTCTCAAGTGAAGGTCCATCGTCGGGACGAGCCCATCTTCGCTCCTCGGTCTCTCTTTGATCGACCTTCACCTGCAGTGGCCAAGCTGAGACGGGACTACAAGCTCCAGAAACTGAACCTCACGAACCAAAGTCGGCTCTACACCCCGCCCATGTCACCCAGCGCAAGCTCCGCGCTCATACCTGTCGGTAAAACGCAACTCGGACCAGGCTCCGTCACCTTTCCTGTCAGCGTCCCAGCCTCCAAATTGCTCACGACAACTTCAACTCCGTCCACTCCAACCGACCTGCTCGAGTGGCTCAGCTCTGAGGACTACGCCCTGTTGCAGGTGAGGCACATCACGTGTTATATGCTCCGCTTCCAAGTATAGAGCGCGACGCACATAAAAGTTGAAGAAACTAGCTGAAACTCTGCCTCTGCGTGTTGCCTCTGCGTCTTCACAATATGAGATACTTCCCTTCTTCGTTTGGCCTAACCGATAATGGGGTTAAATTGGCGTTAATAATCACTAATCACTCTTTATTCTCAGTCTCAAACTGTCAGCATTTTCACATACTTACTTGTCATTACTCATTCATTGCTATTGTCTCCTTCCACAGGCTTTAACGCATCTACTGGAGCTGCCACTGAATCTGATGGTCGTGAACTTGTCCCAAACCCCAAATTGGGACTTAGCTTGTGAGGTGGTGAATATGGCAAGTCGTACGAACCGATCTGTGAAGCAGTGCAGACAAAGGTAAGTGCTTGCCACTTGTTCAAGCTTTCCGCTCATCTCACCGCTTTCCCCCCAGTCCCCCCCCCCCCGAGTTTCTCTAGACTCTTTCTCTACTGATTGTGCTGCTTTGAAATTCCAGATACGATCATGTGGTTCTTCCCAGAGAAGAAGGGAAGATTGTTGTGGATTCTTCACCAAAGAAGAAGAAAATGAAGTCCTTCATCAAAATATCTCCACCTTCCCCAACCAAGAGTACTCGACTTAAAACCGCACAACTAGTATCCACGGACAACAACCAGACTTTCAAGTCCATCTGCTTCTCCAAGTTCGACGGGATCAAAAGTATATCCGCTCGACGAACTGCAGCTCTTGTCAAGCCAGTCACCTTTACTCCAAATATCACACGGGTTACGAAGCAGTCGTCAATCTTTCTCGAGCACGGAATCAACTTCGAAGTGGTTCAGAGTGCTACGAGCATTGCAAGTGCTCGACATGAGCGGATGATGGCCGAGAGAGCCAAGATGATTCAAGCTCAGAGAGCTGCGATGGCTGCCGAGCAGGTTAAAGTATCTTCTTACCAGAGTCTACTCTCGAAGGGGACACAAGCTGCCTCGGACACCACTCCGCTCCATGCCATGATCTTCAGTTCCGTGGAGCTGGGGGCAGGGCAAACAGTGTCTGTCTCCAATTCGGGCACGATTACAAGTCTTCCCTCAATCACGTCCACCGGCCCCATCAATCCTCCTGCAACTTATGTATCAGCCGGCAGCTCGGGTGGCATCGTCATTACCGGAACACAATCAGCCGCTCAACGTACAGCCCAATCCATCCTTCAGCAACAGCAGCAGATCGCTGCACAGGCCAGTCACCACATCCAGGTCCAACAGGGAAATAAGCAGCAGGTGGTACTCAACCAAGGGCATTCGGCAGATCCACAAGTTCAGCTGCACCAGCTCTCGTCCCAAGCGCCCGTGTCCCAAGCTGGTCTTATGGTTCTCGCGCCCAGTCTCACTCACCCCACGTCCGGAACTACTATTGCAGTCACTGCTGCCGGTGTGACATATGCAGTCGCCTCTGTTGGCACTCTTCCTCGCCAGTCCATCTCCACACTGAGCCAGAGGGTGGCACAGAACCTCTTCCAGCAGCAGCAGCTTCAGACGGGACGACAGGCGCAAGCTAATCGGCGCATTTCCAAACAGGTCCTACTGAATCCCCATCTGACGCCAGAAGCTCAGACGCCTTCGCTCACTCCGACGTCTGTCCATCAGATCCACCAACTCCCACAGCGCATGAGTACAGGCGGCTCCCAGACGATGATTCTGAGTTCCAGCACGACCCAAGCTCCGTCCACACCCAGCTCCGTTCCTCCGCGACTCTTCCCAACGTCTGCCCCAATCACGACGTCAACGTCGGACTTTCTTGGTGACTGGACGCGGCCCGCAGCCCTCCCATCACAACACATTCATATACTCCATTCCACATCGTCAGCCTCCGAGTCTCAGCCAACACCTTCTCTGCAAATCCATCAAATGTCGCACAGCGTCCTTACGTCCTCTCATGCCAGTCCCACGTTAGTTCGTACCCCGAGCAACACGCAAGGATCAGCCACGAGCACAAGCAACATGTCTGCTACGTCCTCTGGAAGTCTTCCACTCGTGAATGCTACACCGCTCCTTCCCTTAGGGCGTTCGTCAGTATCCAGCTTGAACCAAAGAGTTGCACAGACTATTCTGGAGCAGCAGCGTCAGATCCAGGCGGGTCTGCCAGCACGTCCCATTCACGTCTACTCACACTCTACCAAGCAGAGTCAACTCCCTTCCACGACATCCGACCTCCAGACCCATTCACCGATTCAGATTCATCACGGAACCCAGTCCTCGTCCCAGCGACACTTGACTAGCAGCGGGTTGAATTTTGTTCCTGTCCAAAACTTGCAAGCTGCCACTATCAACGCAACAAGTATTCAAAACGTGGGACAAATCTCAGGCGTCCAGTCTGCCGCCAACTCCACTCTGTCGACTTCGTCGATTCTCCAGCGTTCGGACTTGGAAGGTTTGCCAGATTCTGTGGTAAGTGTTGGAACAAGTGCGAGCTTGCTCTCCGGTCTGAGCGCTCGTCCAGGTCTCCAGCCCAGCTCTCAGTCCAGTCCACAAGTGCAGATCCATCAGCTGGTGAGCCATGCTGGCCAAACGAGTCTTCATGGACCCAACCTCGTTTCCTCCACTTCAGAGCTCACTCTACCTTCAGGAAGTCTCGGTTCCACGTCACACATTGTCTCCTCAAGCACAGGACTCATGACCTTTACCACTCGACCCACAGGCTCCACCATGAGCTCCAGACTCAACCCGACTATTCGTCAGCAACACCTGCAGACACAACAGATTCAGCAGGGTTCTCATGGCAAGGTCCTCCTGGCCCATCAAGGAGCTGGCACTCATACGCCACAGCACATCCTGGTGACGCATGCCGGCCAAACCATGGTCTTCGCTCAGGGCATGAGCCAAGCCTCTTCGATTTCATCCGTTTTGACCACTGTTCCATCTTCTCTCGGGAAGACGTCCCTAATGATCCCTGCCCGGTCACAAGCACCCACTACCGGGGTGCCTCATGACGATGAACACGGCCATTCCCACACGGTCAAGAACTTCCGAGAACGAATGGTTAAGCAACAGCCGGAGCAGACCCAGCAACTTCCGCAACAATCCCAAGTCCATCCGACAAAGATTGTAATCGCCCAACAGGGACAAGGGGCGGAGCACCAAATGTCACCGACTGTCTTCGTCACACATGGTCAGACGATGATTCTGACGCCGAGTCACACACAAGTGTCCTCGGCCATACCTGGCATCACGATTCCGCTCACGTCAACTCAGTCATCCATCATGTTTCCTGCCCGACCTCCAGCCCCTGGAGTGATGTCCCTTCATGGCCAGGGTGCGCTCCCACTGAATCAAAAGGGTCAACAGACGATCCTGCTCCAGCAGCAACACCTCCAGACTGCAGGACGTCCTCTTACAAGTCAGACTTCCCAGAAGATCCTCATCACACCACAGACGCAGACCGAGCTCCAACAGCTTCAGCAGCAGCCCATCCAAGTTCATTCGGCTCAGCAGGCACAGCAGAGACTCGTGGGACAAGGTGCCCAGACCATGATTCTAAGTCCGAGCATGTCCATTGTCGCTGTTCGATCTGCACAAGGAATTCGGGTGAGTGGCGTCTCCTTCCTTAATCCGTGTTCAAAGACGTTTCCAAACAGCACCAGGCAGGCACTCGATTCACTCGACAAGTTAAGTGTCGAGCCATGAGTTGAGGGCGAGTGCATCCGTTTCTATTGCCCCTGTCTCCTCAATTCTCCTTCTAGTCTTCAGTCCCCATTCCCAATTACTCGATCTCCGACATCAGGGCCAGGCTCGAGGTCGTAAATCCCGATTCACCACATTTTGTTCTACTTCCATAGACATAATTCATCTTGTGCAATTTCATAATTGAATCAAGAATGACTTGCTAAAGCAAATCATGAGTTCAACGCTTGCTTTGAATATATGAAGCGGCGAAATATATCACGCTATGAATTTAGTCGAGGGCAAGCAGTCAAACACCCTGTGAATTGTCGGGATATCATAAACCCCAACGCGGAATATCGGACCACGAGCATATTGTTAGTAATGAGAAATGAACCACGTCGATAATAAAACTTGCACGCATTAATAGTAATTGTGCCAGCCCATGTAGCAGAGAAAATTGTTGAGGCCCTTTTCTACGTCGCTCATTCATTTGTCGGACCAATTGAATGAGTGACCAATGAACGGTTCGCAGCGCACGAGATAGACTTATGCATCCGGTGATGTCACGAGGAGGTTGACGCGAAGGAACTACACTAGAATAAAAACTGAAACCTAGGACTATATCCAAGGGACTAGACTAGACTAGCACAAGTTTGTGTAACCAAGTCCATAATTTTCAATTATGGACCATTGGATTGGAGCCCAACATAACAGGTATAAACTGATACTGATACATTGGCAAAAACCAGATTGACAAAATTCTAAAAACAAAAATAGCAAAAAACGCAGTGACTAGCAAACAAATTCCTAACTAAAAACATTTTGACAATTTAGGTTTTTCTTCGCTTCCAATTTAGGTTGTAGAAAGCAGTATTATTGGTAAAACTTTTTCTGAAAAAAAAACTGGAATTCTCAACAGTTACCAAAATTGGTCTTATCCTCCTTTAAAGTCATGTATCATTGCAAAACAAATTGTCAAAAAATTTAAGTTATTGAGAAGAAAATTTTGAAATTGTAACTACTAAGTAAACTTTTAAACGTAAAAGTAAGAACTAGACAGGCTCTTCTTTACCTAAGTAGTAGGGTTTTTAATATTGCTAGTTTAGTTTTGAAAGCTGATTTGATTTATCACAATATAGCAGTTTGTCGTGCTCAATATCAACTTTGGGTCATTCAATTTTGGTTTCGGCCACTTGAAATTCTGATACAAATTATGCCAAATTGGAGATTTGAGTTGGTTTGGTATACTGTGTATTTTGGCAATTTGGTTATTGCACATCTATCAAGGTACCAAGGTAGTTGGACACTACGCAAATTGACCAACATCTGGCTCCAACACTGCGGTTATTTCTGAACTATTTTGTAGTGCGCAGTACTGCTTGTGTGAAAATTCCGCATTATTCAAGTTTCTTAAAAAGTGTTGTTTTACTTTATTACGCAAAAAATGTGAAGTTTGTTTTGAGTTCTATGCTGTCTTGGTCAAGTCTCGGCTTTTGCTGTCGTTCCTCATGCGTGCATTTCTGTGGTCGTTATTTATTCGTGGTTTTCGAAAGTTACGAAGGCGAAGCCCAAAAATCGGGAAAACAAGAACGGCAATAGTGCGTACTATTTGTAGTGGCTGTGGCTAGGTTAGTTGCACGCCAAGGCAAATGTATTTTACAACTATAAACGGCAATATTTTTTCTTTTACTCTGCATGTAGGTTAGTTCGGCTATTTGTTGAACCCTGGAATTAGGCTTTTAGAATTCCTTACTTTAGTTCTGCCAAACTAATCGGGTGTGGTGTACAACAGCCTTTTTCTGTGCCTGTTTAACTGTGAGCCTGCTCTTGCAGCTACCACTCACTACACTCTTCTAAGACGGGAGATTTCAGGGTTGCACTGTAGTTTTTCCACCCAGTAGTGGTTTTGGTGGATTCCATGGTTTGCTTGACCTGACCTTGCCTTGCCCTCGGTTCTTCATCTACTCTTGGTGATTAGAATAGAGTGAGATGTGAAACCGTGGAAGTGCCTCCCGATATACAAAATATAAGTTCGACCCAGTTCGACCGGAGCACTACCATGCAACGCGAGTGTATGTAAAAATATGATTTTGGTACAATTTCATATTTTTATTTGCTTGACTCATTATGTTTCTATTTTCTTGGTTACTGCTCTGCTTGAGTGGCAAAGCTTAGTATTTGTGGCTAATTATGTCGTGATGCCTTCTAACATGTTTTAGCTTTGTTTAGGTTCCGCCGCGAAGACCTACACCACGAGTCAACTATATTGATGTCGATGCCAGAAGATTTACCCTTATAGTGAAACCCAGACGTCCTAAAGCGTTTGTAAATCGTTTACAGTTGGTGAAGCAGCAATTGGTGGCAGGGAAATCTGTGACTCGTCCAGTGTCCGATGCCGATCTGCAGCTCTTCTTAAAGCAGCATGGCTACACGCAGCAGACGGCTCGGGTGGCAGTGAGTCTACCTGTCGCATCCCAATCCCAGTCGGTTCCGCCACTTGCAATGACCGTTCCCATGGCAGCGTCCACAACGTCCACTACCACCACCCTCACAACCTCCACGAACGTCGCCTCATCCACACAGCCTGTGTTTCAAACCGGACGAAATGGACCTATGATGTACTTCTCCGTTCCCACAACTACATCATCTTAGTAACTCCAACGGTTCCTTCGCACTTGTGTTGTAGCCCATTACTGATAGAGATAGACTTTACGACAACGCAATTTTATCAAAATGACTCCCTCTTTGATACTTTCTGAACCTATGACTGGATAAATGTTCTTGAGTCCCAATATTGTCTTACTGTCAAATGTTTACAAGTTCTAATTTCAAATAATATTGCTTGCCAATAATGCTCTGCGTAATGTGAAAATCCCATTCTATTCCTTCGCACTATACACAGATTCCCCAGCTCAAATCTTGGTCAAAATATGGCATTCGTACTGCGCCACTACTTTTCCTACAATGTAATTGTACTACTGTGAGTGTGTTTCAGATCAACTGATAGGAGCTAAATAGTTTAGTGCCAAACTTCACTCATTATAATGTACTTCTGTACCTTCATATTTACTCTGTTGCATAACATTGTATTTCGTATCACTTTTTATACAAATCGTTTTGTATAGTGCATCGATAGTAGAACCTCAGCAAGAACATACTAGTATTAGTACTATTGACTTGTGTATGAAGGCAGAAGAGCTGCCTCAAATTGCGAATAAATAAAGAGCCTCCTACACTTTATTGAATCCAAACCCAAACTGGAATATTGTATTTCAGCCCCCCGCATTTTGAACCCTTTCCGATAATTCATTTGTATTAAATTATGTGGATTAGTATTGAAGCAATGTGCTATTTACATATGCGTGTAAATCATAAAATAGCCATGCAGTTCACTGGCACATGGACTATCTTCACTATTGCATGCCCGTGTGAACTAGAGAGAATGAGTAGTGGATTACTGCTACGCAGGAATGGGCGGCGGTTGAGAAGAGATTGATGCAGACGCCGGCGGTTGTGAAGATTGGAAGAAAATCCTGGCGGAACTCAGGTTGTAGCTCAGAAGATGGAATTCATGGAGAGCGTCCTGAAGACGTTTAGCTGTGAGTGTGTTGGCTTGCTGGAGCTTCTCGTCATCCTTCGACTTCTGAATGACCTGCTGAGCCTGGCGCTTCTCTTCCTGCAACTTCTGAGTCACACCCGGAAACCATTGGAGGGACTCGAAGTCCGCATCCTGATTTAAGACTCTGAGCAAGTAGGCCAGGCCTGCAGCAATATCAAGGATCATAAATCTGAACTACTTAGTGATTTTAAGTCCTAATTGGATAGATGCAAAAACACATTGACATGACATAGTGCAAATGTCATTCGTACCCATCGGAAAGCCGTCGTCAGTGAAAAGAGTTGATGACTTTGATTTCTTTGCCAGTCGCTCCTTGCAGGATCTCATGTGGTCCACGTAGGAGAGGGTCAGAGCTGGGATTATCACGTAGAAGTTCTTCATATGAGCGTTTCTGTCGAGCAAGTAATAGACCATCAAATTAACAACATCACTTAATTAGGTTCAAATTTCAAATCAATCCGAATGAATTAGGAGTCTCACGCAGGTTGATTGCACGCAGCCTGAAAGGCACCGACGAGAAGCTTAAAGTAGTCCACTCCACCAGAAAAGGATGCGGTGAGGATTCTCACAGAAGAATTCAGATTCGCAGCGGAAGTCTGAAGCTGTTGGTTCCATGCAGAAGTGTTTTGCTCCTCAGACAAAGTCTTCAATAGTTCAGTGAAATCAGGTACATCATCCAAATCTGGCAGGAATCGACATCCGGCTGCAAGGAAATGTAGACCACCCGATCGCACTAAACGCACAAATCTGTTCCAAATTAGTAGTCGTGAATTAGCTTAGTTATTAAGGCTAAGTGAAAGTAGTGTCCGAGAAATTACAAACATTTAGAATCGCATAGGGTGTATGGCGTAAATAGCTGACGTACCCCAGAGCATTCCCAATATGAGTTATGAGAACCCGGAACTTGTCCAAAATAGAGAGTCCATCAGCCGATACACCAAGCTTCCTAATTCCTCGCTGAAACTTCTGAGCCTTGTCGTAGGGAAAGGAATAGGCAGAGACGCTTGACTCCTGACTTTGTCGGCCTTGCTTGAAAATCCGAATATCCTTGGCCAGATGAGACTTGATTTGCTCGTAGAACAGAAGCTCGGAAAAGGAACGTATTTTGACACGCAGGAATTGATAGGCAAAGTCCACAATGTTGTTGGCCATGCCAGGTCCATGGGTTCGCATGGAATTGGCCAAGTGGCGGATACTCACGGTCTCTAAATGTTTGTTGGGAGAAGTCACTTGGACAAATACTTGGTTGTTCAGGTTGTAGCTGAACTCAGTCACAAATTTCTTCAAATCACGAACAATTTCCAGAATATCGAGGCCCTGATAAATAGTAACGACGTTTCTAGTCACAGGAACAGCAGAGAAAACAATAACAAACGCAAGAGTTTTACCTGTTCCAAAGAATGACCAGGTAAATGATCCTGAATGACTCGAAGATGGTACTTCTCCAACGCCAGAACTCGCATTGTTGCGTACGACTGCCAGTCATGCAGAGCCACGGATGCCAGATTATAGAAGTTCTTGCTCAAGTAGTATTCACTCTAGAAGAAAGATCACAACGATTATTGCTCTTTTGGATGCACGCAGGTATTGCGATAAGAATATACATAGACTAATGAGCTTCCAAGTCCAATCGACACCGAACAAACATAAACGCCTATGTTAGCAGTTGCCACTGGGCATTTTCAAAACGGGTGAACATTGTCGTATCCAGTCTGAATATTTAAAGAATAATAGTCGCTTCGAAACTATTCAGGGCTCAACGCTGTTGAAATGGATTATTCAATTGTATGATATTGGGAATGGACGCATTAATGCTGGATTTCGCGCCGGTTTAGATAAATAAATTGTTTATGACTTCGGTCGTTGATCATCTTTGCATTTGTGTCAAAGGGCGACTTCGGAGTACAAGTCCGAGTCCGAACGAAGTGAGAAGCTAGCTGGACTACGAGCGAGTCCAAAGCCATGCCTTTCTATTCCGTGGTCTATGCCTCACTCAGTTACTGTACGGAATTCCGAGAACGAAGGATGAACAAGTACCAGCCTTCATGCTCCTAGAATATCGATACTACCAGCGGTATTTCGGATCTATATTACAGTATTTTCGCATTTAGCTGAGGTAGTTCAAGACGTAAACCTATGTAGTTTGCTCATAGCTCCTTAATATTCAGAGCTTTAGAAGCAGAATACAAAAGAGTCGAGCCAACAACACTCACAGTGGACTTTAGACTCAGCTTCCGCTCACTGAAGTTGAAAGACGGTGTTTCGAGAAGGGACTTATTGTCCCTGACTCCGAGTCGAAAGGGTGAAGTCTCCCCAGCCTGTGCTTGTTCCACCTGGAGATGTGAATGCGTCTGAAGTCTCAAGTCAATCTCCACATCCGTGCAGAGCTTCTCCACGATATCAGAGGTCAAGTAGCGCTCAATCTCCTCCGCGAATCCCCGCTGGACTCGTTCCCGTTCATGCGGACTCTTGGTAGCCAAGAGCTGAACCGAATCCTCGAGAACGAGGAAGATCATGCCTAATTTGGAACTGTCCAACTCTCCGGCTTGATAGAGGGACGAGAAGTAGAAGGACAAAATGGTTCGGTGCCAGTAGAGCAATGACCCGTTGCAAAGTCTGAGAAATAGAACATCAATTCCATCAATTTTCAGGTTATCTCTGACAAACTGCAGAACTGTGACTTAATTTGCAAGAGACAACAATTTAAAAATCCTTGCTACGCATTCTTCTTATACTTACAGCTATCTCCAGTTGAGAATACTCGGCAAGAAAATAATAGCAAAAGCCTGGACTGCGTAATCTGCATATTATGATACGTACTACTCTCAGCATTTGTTACGAGAATCATGATCCTTGTACGTATGAAGTTATATGATATAATGAAAGCAAATTCGCAGTAAATCTCAAATGTGCTAAACATTTTTGCTCAGCTTTTCTTCCCCTGCATGTAGTTTTCGGTTGTAAAATGACCATGTGAGCTGAGATCCCACAAAGCACGAAAGTTTCAGATTCAGCATATCCAGCAGAATATAATTAAACAAACCTCTCAATCTTGTCCTGTAACTCAACGACGCAGTGAATACGATCCATGGCAGCTTCCACAATGCGCTTCCGTTCATCCTCATCCCAGAAACACCGGGCCGTAGACCAGTCGAAAGCCAATTGAGCAACCAGGATCCTCTTCTCAGATGGAGGTCCCTTAAGTGTACTTTCAAGAATTGAAATAACCGAGAGCGCATCTCGTCTCAGTTCATCCTTGGCTCCACTCTTGCTCAGAATTTCCTTGACCTGACGGACGTTGGACAGAGCAATTTGAGTCACTGTCTGAAGAACTAAAATGATGGTATGGCAGATTTGAACATTGAACCGGTGGAAGGAGGCTTGGATCATTTTCAGGAGTTCCAAATGCTGGATTAGGAAGGCCACAAGTTGCTTCGTGATCGGCTTTGCCAGAGTCACATGGAGATTTAGGATGAGTCTGAAATTATGATTGAGGCCTTGGGCCAGCTTCACGCCTTCTAGGAGCAGATTACACCTGCAGGTCAAAATAAGGGGACTTTTGAGCATACTTTAAATAGCGTCCGAGGCCGAATAACCGTTGCCCATTATTTTAAATGTTTTGAATTTAAAGACAAAATCGCGTAATTGGAGTTGCACCTGTGAGCAAGGTCTTCTCTCGTCAATTGACTCGATTCTTTTCCGTACATTGCCTCTTGGAGCCGAACTGACCAGGAGCTCACTCCCACATAGCCCATTGCAACATCTCTGGGCACGGAATTGACTCTGATTTCCAGAAATTTGACACGTAGACTGCTTTGGGCTGCGAGTATTTTTGTATCAAAGAAGTTGTTACTTCCCAAATGGAATGAGTTGAGAAATGTATCCGGTGTCCAGAGGAAACCCCCAATAGGAACAGCCGGAATTTTTCTTAAAACATCCCAAGCCTTCTTGAACCCTCGCTTAATATCGAACGTGGGTGTTAGGAGCGTAGACGCAAATACAAAAAGAGCTGCAAAAGCAATGGGCTTCAGTTCATCTTGTCCTTCAGAGAAATCTTTGTCCACCTTGGGCTCCATTGCCGACAACTGAGCAGTGAACTTCTCCACGAGCACCAAGTTCCGCTGCTTGGACCGATCATGCTTCACTTCAGAACTCACACAAGTTAGAACACTCCGAAAGAGCCGCCCACCGAACAAGGTCCTGTCGAGTAACTCCAGCTCCTAAATCAAATATCAAAAATAATAATATAATGTCAATTAATAGATGTGATTGGATGTTTTCGTTTTAGGAACGTGGACAAATGCAAACCTTGCATAGAAAAGTCTAACCTGGGTGACCAAACTAACCTGGCTACCAGATTTACTGAATACCTTCAATCGTAATAAGTTGCCAAAATGACCTATATCTACTACCCAAGTGAGATACGCTGTATGCCAGAAACGTCTTTCTTGCGAGAGCTCGTTAAATACACAATTTCCAACTGCATTGTTTTTGCAAATGGAACTGATCTTTCCGATCAGATACCGATCATATACACGCAATTTATCATGCACCGTACCTTTTCTAGTTTCACCAAGTTCTCGGACCCCACGTCAAAGTTCCCAAAATCGGCTCGAACAGAAGTTATCATTCTCTTATACTTGGTCCAGTGTTCCATGAGCGTTGTTTGATTCCCAATGACCTCATCCAGCACGACGAGAACCGTGAGAAGACTTCCGAGTTCTCGAAATAGCGTGGGGAATTGGAGACCGGTGATTGCCACCACGTGGGGCTTCGAGTCTTTGAACAGAGCTTCGAGCTGGAGAACTGTATGTACGAGGACTTGCTGAGCGCTGTGAACAAACTCGATAAGCTGGAAGAGCGTTGGCAAGAACTTTGAAATGGCTACATGACCTTCACCCTCCATCGCAGAGTTTGATGGGGAAGCAGAAGTGCCGAGCTGCATCTCGAATCCGTCCCCGTACAGAAGGAATTGGGTGACGAAATCCGTCCAGCCTAACTTGCTCAACTCCTTCATCTGACTCGTGACCGTAACGAGGACGAGGAGAACTTTCTCCACGTCCAAATTCCCGTCTTGCGGAAGTGGTACAGAGCCAAGGAGTTCTTCATAAGTGCAAGGTTCCAGAAAAGGTCCCCACCGCATTTGCACTGGATCTGAGGATAAGTTCCACACATTTTGCGTAAGGGCAAAGGACGACACAAGTAAATGTGGGGGTATTTTCCTTTGGCCATGACTTGAGGCGTAGCGCTCATTGGGCTCAGCTGAAAATAGACAAGTAAATCATGTTCTATTCTGGCTGTGACATACTACATACTATACATATATGTAGTATGCGTGTGGTGTTCGTCGTAAAAGTCGATACATCAATAAAGTGGAATGTTTAACTTTAATGTAAACAATGTTCTGGGAAATAACATCATATTCAGTTCAGACTTACATGGTGTTCGTGTCCTTCTCGCCTTTCTGGAATTCTCCAGGAGGTCAATCAGGTGAGTTGAATGGCATTCGAGGCATGAATTGAATTTCCGAATATACTTCTGAGTCAAGGTTTGATGTGCCACAAGCTCAGCTTCATTCATGACTTACAGAGAGTGTGCTTGACGGGCAGAACTTTTTTTTAAAGAATACAAAGGGAAATTAGAATGATAGACGATACGCCTATGATGATGACCTGATGGTTGGTATGGTATATCCGACTTTCGCATCAACAACCTCGAACCTCGATTGACTATCACAATAAATGCGAGTTCAATCTATTTAACTCTACTCTAGCTCTAGCCCTACATAGCCTAGCCTAAAATAGTCAGCTGTCAGACTTTGGACTGGAACTGGACCATAAAACCAAACCGTTGTTTCAGACAATTCTTTCCAATAGCTTATTACGATATGTTAGACATGTAACCGTTTGAATAATCATTTTGTGAGCTTTATTACGGTCCAAAATACTTAGAATCGGGGTTTAGTAAACTTTAAGTTCTTAGCTATTCAGTATTCAGCCATCAGTTTTAGCTAGCACTATACATACATTCCAACCGAACGAAACGAACCTCCTCTCTTCTTGGTGCAGTAAAATATAACTCCGATTTCCCGCACTCCCTCGCACCGTGGTTTAGATTCTCTTCTTGAATTGGGTGTGGGCTGCTATGCTGGGTTCGTTCTTGGCTTGGGTTCAGTTGACTCGTTGACTCATTCACTAATTCACAACTACTTCACAACTCACTACAGGCTACG
>JAQFYU010000371.1:0-23645 GCA_034694905.1 Ceratophysella granulata | reverse complement strand
TTCGTCGTCATGTGCGTCGTCATGTGCGTCTTCTACGTACATCCTTTTGGTCCCAAGCTGCCGTCAGGCAGGTTTTTTTTCCAATTCAAAAGATTTTACCTTGTTGTACGGACGAAAAATATAATTTTGTAATTTACTCAAAATAGCTTGTCTTTCCGTCCATGGCTGTCTAAAGCCCGCGTAGGACAGAAACAACTATACTTCAATTCATGAGAATTTCCACATATTCTAAGAATTTCATAATCATCACGTAAACGGATCATCTGTTACTCTAATGCATTGGGAAAAGGTGTTAAATTTCTATTAAAACTGTTTGCCTGAATGTATTTGGCACAACTTTTAGCAAAAAGTACAATTTAGTTACCTACAACTATACCTACTTGTGGTGAAAGTTTCGGCCCAATCCATTCGTTCTGACCTGAGAAATCGTTTGTCAAACACGCGCACGAACTTTTGAAATGACCCTCGTATAAGGAATTGAGAATATTAAAAAGGATTTGGCACTGCATTTTAGAATATTTATATAAACCATGCACGTTCAACGAGAATTTAATTTATTTATACTAAAAAATAGTGGTGTTTTTATAAGAAGTGAAGAATAAACATTCGATTTTAGACGATAATTGATTCTATTATCCGCACACACACACACACATATACACATAATGCACGAATTCATAACTTGAGAGACGTGTTTATCGAATTTAGAACGATTTTCAGTAGGCTCGCTGATTTTTTGCTCTTGAATAAAAAATCCTGGGGAAAATCTGGAATCTAAATTCTTTAACTGTAACTTCGAAATCTTAGCATTATAAGTTTTTTGATTTAACGCTTTTAATTTAAGTTCAAAGTCGAACAAAAATCATAGATTCTGTAAATATGAATATCAGCAATTACACCGTAGTTTGTTCTAATACAGGTATTTCAGATTGTGTTTGGAAAATGCCGATTGCGAATTGTCAGACTTTAAATTGCCATGTCGTTGTACCCATTTTAAGTAAGAAAGGTCCCGAAAGAACTACAAATCAACAATTAAATTGCCAAATCTAGACTTTTTATTGTGCCAAAATTGGGGTTTAAATTTCGGGAATGAGATATCCACTGAAGACCACAGGCGCCATGTCACTCAATGATGCAAATATTGCTGTGCAATTAAACCATTCCAATAACCCTTTTGTTTCTTTATGTATTTTCCATGTACGACCAAAAATTGGTTGATCTCTACGAAGGGGTTGATAAATAAACGTCAGTATGGAAATACAGAATCCCTTTGCACAGCTTTTTATAATTTACAAACCAACCAGATTAGACATTAGACGCTTCTAATAGGCCTAATGGACATTTATAGAACTCTGAGAATCCAAGAAAAAAAATTGGAGAGTGCACACAGGCGGCGATCTGAATGTAGATGTTAAAGACGTCGATAGAAATTCTATGAAGAATTAAAATTAAGTGAGTGCTAATCCGAAGGAAGCTGATATGTTAGCTTAATGGAAATTTCAGTTCTGCGATGTTTTCAACTAAGATGAAATATTATTGCGATATTTTGTCGACATAACGTTTAAAGATTTTACAGGCGCTGCAATCATACTGGCGATTATTTCATGAATGTTTGGGACTGTTTGCCATAATGCACCAAATTCGATACCTGTTATTTTAGCTTCAAAGAAGTTTCAGTTCTGCGATGTTTTCAATTTACATTAAATACTGCTGCCATTTTTCCATGGGAATTGTTTCTGTTACTGGCCTATAATTCATACGTCCGAAGAGACTATGTAATCTTCAACTTCAATTTGTTTTACTGCGTAATTTATTCAAAAGTAATACTCTTTTGATACGGCATTTGCTCGCCAATGTTTCTGCTTGTCATTGTAACTCGCGATGTCAAATTTTCACTGTATCTTCTCACGTTTATGTAACCCGTTCGATGTTCATTCACCAGTAAGGCCGAAGGCATCCCAGTGTACCTTGAATTTACAACCGATTGAACCTAACCGACGTCGGCATATACTTTGCCAGAGCAGTAAAAACTTCCCAATCCCGTCAACCTCATAATCACATTTTAATTTATAACCTTTTTAGCATGTATCACTCTCTGCCAAACTGTTTAGCGAGTCTAATTGAGTGGAGACCAGTAAAGTACACCCGTAACCAGGCTATGCACTAAATCCAATGTCCATACACAGATTCTACTAACTAGAAGTACCTGCATGCATATATTGCACCGCCTGCATTGCATAGAGCCTCAGCAGCCAAAACCCATTTTGATACGACTTCCTTTTAAAAACTGACGTTCAATCAAGTTCTAAATGGAGCTCCGTGATTTACGAACAAATCAAACAAGAGACAATAATATCCATATCGTGACATTAGGCCTTCAAGATGAAACAAATCAGGATTTAAAATGTACAATGGAATTTCCATAAGGACCAAGCATTGAAATGAGCGTGGGATCGAATGTGTCTTGTAAAGTTGTCGGACAATAGGCCGCGGCAATACCTTTGCATAACGCGAAAAATAAAATACATTTATGGAGCCTCAATGTAAACAAAGCTAGGAATTCCAGCGCTATTAGGACTTAGGACTGCAAACGATTCAAATATGCACTTTAATAAGCCAAATACAGTTGTTATGAAGAAAATATACATTGAAATTTCGAAAAAGGACGCGCATGGTACAAAATGCCATACAAGCGCGATATTTTTGAAAGACACGGAATTAAATTCATGCCTGGTTTTTGCCATTCAAAGACGACATATTGCAAAGAACTAAAAATATACTAAAATTTCGAATAAAAAGCTAATAATATTTCTTCAAAGCATATAAAAATATGCAGCAAAATTGCCAAAAAATCTGTTAAAACTCTTCAAAATGTGAACCAAATTACTTTCAGTTGATTTACATGGTTCAGATTTCAGATGCATGCCACATTTTCGAAGGGTGGTTTCCAACGACAATGAGAACCTTCAGAAATTCTAAATCCATTAATTCACAAGAAATTATGAAAAACCAAATGGCATTGAAGTTACCTAAATATCCTATCACAAATCGTAAATTGCTTAGACCTGTTTCTCAAAACAACTCTAACAGATTTGTTAGACTAAACGAGTGGATATCACTTCAGAAATCTGAGAAACCTCAAAACATGAAGAACACAGCCCAATTCACTAATTGATTCTCCAAAGGTAGACAAAGGGAGGTTTTGGTGACTGGCTGACGACGAAGGGTCGTAAAAGGGGGTGTTCCGCTCTGGTCTTATCTTCCAGTCATGCACGCCTGTCCATTCTGTTCAATGATCTAATTAGAAACGCCCGGGTTAACATGGAAAATTCATTTCGTATATCACTCTCCATTTTTACTGAGAATGTTTTTTTTACTAATATCTTCATAGATTTTATTATATCCAAATCCTTTTGATAAAACAACGTATGTTTGTACGTTTGTAGGTTAATTTTTACTGAGATGCTCAGAAACGTCCGCCCGGGTTAACATGGAAAATTCAAGTAATAGTTTTACTGAGATTGTTTTGACGGATGTCTTTACAGATTTTACTATATCCAATTGTTTCAATACAGCAGAACATTTTTATATGTTCCTTCAATACATCAAAAATTAACATTACATTTTTTCGCTGTATTGAAGGAACATATGAAAATACAGCAAAAAAAAATGTAATGTTAATTTTTGCTTAGATGCTTAGAAACTCTCGAGTCCAGGAGGAAAATTCATTTCGTCTGTCACGCTCTATTTTTACTCGTTTTCGGCTGGATTTGATAACTTCACTGATTGTATATAGCATTATCCAATTGCTCCAGTAAGAAAACATCTTCATATTCCAACTTTTACTGAGATGCTCGGGATCACCAAAGTTAACATGGAAAATTGCTTTCCTCAAGCAGTCCATTTTTTCTGGTGTATTCAAAATTCTAATAGCCGTATATTCAATGTCAAATTTTGCTGAGGTGCTCAGAAACGCCCTTATTTATAAATATGTAAAACTCAATGCATCTAGCGCACTCTACATTTTATTCAGATTGTTTTTTTCCTGATACTCTACAAAAAGAAAGTTTAGCCAATTGTTTCAATATAACAAAGCATTTTCGTAGGTCAATTTTTACTTTTTACTGAGATGCTCACTCAACCAGTGAACCTCAGTTTAAACCTGATTAACCCTCTTGCTTGAAAACAATCATGGACATTTGACGAAGTGTATGGAGAGGCATGCCAGACACAGTGGAACATCTCGGTCCAAATGACGCACGTCGGAATTCTTCTAAAGTATTGAACGTAAAAATTGCCACTACCAAAGTTGCCCAGCAGTAAAAGAGTACGAAGGGGATGTAAGTGTAGAAAGCAATTCTCCAAAGCAGAAAAATAAGATACGGATGTTTATCAGCTCCGATTCCGTGAATCACTTCAATTCCGGTCTCACTCCTTGAATTCCATTGCTGATTTGCTCCTAATTTCAATACGCTCAGACCCACGACCCAAACCACGATGGCATAGTAGAACCAGATTAACCGGAAGAAGAGCCAGATGTAGGCTAGGATGTGGCTTTTCTGGAAATTGAATATTAAACAAAAAAATGTATTCACTAATTTTATTTTATTTATTTAGTATATCCAAAATTGGTGGTTCTATTACGGAGCCTGACGCCTGACTACGATATCTATTTGGGTAGTATTACGGTAAATTTTGTTTTTCAATTAAATTAAATTAAAAACTGTTTGGCGTTAAACTGAAATATAATTGATTTTGTCATGCTCACCATTCTGACGGCCAAGTACAGCAGAAGCTCAGTCACAACTAGGAACGTGTGAATTATCAGCATTTTAACTGCAAAACATGAGTTGGCAGTGTTAGTATTATTTATTAATTCGCAATTAGTTCTATTTGTATATTTTTTCAGCTTCATTCATTCATTGCTTCGAACTTGCTAAACCTATTTAAAATTTGACATTCTACCTTGAATTGGATCCCAATTCACCACAATTGTGGAGTCCACAGTAAGCACCACGTCCCATAACCAGAAACCCATGCAGAATACATCCAGCTAAAAATTATAATAACATTTAATTATGAAAAACCAGCCTTTTCGTTATTTAGATAGTTTATTTCAAATTTGAATTACCACGGCCCCACCAAAGGCGATAAACTTGACCACGTTATGAATCTCGAACCAAATGCTAGGGTTCCATTTAAATTTTCTCGTAAATCCATGTCCATGCTCATGTCGTGGAAGTGGAGGTGTTTCATTAACATCGAGTGAAGTAACTGATGGGGAAAGCGGTGCTACTTTGTTCTTATTTGGCATAATTTCTTTTCGCTTATTTATTCGGAGTAATTCTGGTCGTTTGACGTATTTATTGCAATAAATTGAAAAGTGACTACTTTGGTGGCGAACGAATTTATTTATTTTTTCTTTAAATATTGTAGTTAGATGAAACTTTTGTCGTAGCAACATAGTGTCAAGTATTTCAAAATTAAACTCTAATCAATGTAGATTAAACCAAGATCTATGTTCCCTATTGAAATGTCCGATTAAACATGTTCTGTGGTAAAAACTAATGATATTAAAAATGTAATATTCAAATTCATCCATTCAAATTCCTTGTTCAAACAAGCAGCCTTTCGAGAAATGCATTCTGACCGTTGATTAGCTGGCAATGTTTTTTTTAATTGAAGAGTTCCCGAATGTTTGCAGATTTTAACTCAAAAAACCTTAGCCTCACTCTGATAAGCTAAAAATGAAAGAGGTATGATGCAATACGAAGAAGGATGCCCAAGCAACGCATAGCAACGGTGACAGTTTATTGACCTGAATGTTTAATTCAAATGCCTGGACTTGTGAGCTATCGCTGTTGCTATCGCTGTTGCGTCGCTTCATGACAACGTAATGTTAATTTTTTACATAATGTACTCGTAGCTTAAAAATATGCAAGAAATTGCAAGGTCCAGAGATTTTATTACCCACAAATCCAGTATATAAAATAAATCATAATTTTGTAAAAGCCCAACTACCGTGAATAATGATTTCAAACTTCCTGTACTTGACTGGGTCTCTGGAGCATGGATAGTCGTCGAACGGTTTCAGCTGCCATACCGGACACCGTGAGTGACTGAGCCCTGCTTGCCAGACGACGGAATTCCTCCAGCGTGTTACACGTGAAAACAGCCACGATGACCGTTGCCCAGGAGTAGATGAAGACTAAGCCAATGTAGCTGATGAAAGCAATGAACCATTGAACACGGACCAGGTACTCACGGCTACCTACACCGAGCCGAAGAAACACTTCCTGTCCCACTAGGTTATCCCCATTCCACTCTCTATTGTATTCCATTTGAATCACGTTCACACCCACAATCAACACGACGAAGGAGTAGTAGAACCAGATCATCCGAAAGAAGAGCCAGACGTAGGCTAGAATATGACTTTTCTGAAAATATTAAAATAATTTTTTAATTTACCAAAATTTTGATTCTGGTTGGAGGAACTTGTGCTTGAATTTATGTCAGTTTCAACCGTTGTCCACCAACTTGAATTAATTTAATTCTCATAAAAAAGCGAGGCGAATGTTTTAAATAGTTTGATGGGAATCGTTTCTTTCTATGAGAAGTGTTTCAAAAATTACAACTGCAGGATTGTCGAGCAGCGACATGCTATAAAATAAAATTTAAAAAAAAGAAAACATCCAAAAAGCTAAGAAAATAAATCTTAAACAACATTTTATAAATTCAGCACCTGCAAAACATGTGTACAAATTTTCAATCAAAGTTCTCACCATTGTGACGGCAAAAAATAGGAGCATCTCGGTCGCCAGTAAAAAGGAGTGAATTATGAGCATCTTTACTGCAAAAAAAAAATCAGAATAAATTATATTGTAATTAACATATTATCAATTTTCAAAACAAAAAATGTGATTTTTAAACGATCACTTAAGATTTTATAAATCCCAAGCTAAAAATTAAACTAAATCTTGAGTTGTGTAATCGAATTTCACTAATTTTGAACTGACGAGCTGACCTAACCTAACCGCTTGCATTACCTTGAATCGGATCCGTGTCAATTACTATGGTAGAGTCATTTGTCATTACACAGGCCCATAACCAGAAGCCCATCCAGAGAATATCCAACTAAAATCCAAAATCACTCCAAACATTGAAAATTACTTTGGCCAAATTTTTTGACGATGTTCCCGAATTTGAATTTAGTCAATTACCACAGCACCGCAGCAAGCGATGACCTTGACCACATTCTGAATCTCGAACCAGATACTCGGGTTCCAATTACATCTCCTCTTCCTTTTTGGTGGTGGGGCTGGCAAAGCTTCTTCCACCGGATTGGCTGGAACTTCATTTTTAGTCGATGTGGATGCCATGTTCTTCCTTAATTATTCGGATTTATTTTAGCTGCTAAGTTTCACATGAAATCAAATTCATGTTTACAATATAATGATTCCTTCAATCAATGGTAGACAAGCTTTTTTCTAGATAATTTAATTTCGGATATTTTGAATCAGTTTTTGGAAATTACAAAATCAATTTCCGATGTTATTTGAGCGCTTGCATAAAGAAGCGTTTGTCAACACCTGGAAACATGACTTATTGTCCGGGCAATAGTTCAATTGAAAATTGATTTTATGAAAATGTAAAAATTTGGTAGATTATGGTTCCTTGCTCTTGCCATATATCATTCGAGTGCAAGATTCGATAATCAAGATGAGGCTCAAAGTAAATTAGCTGAATAATATTGGAATTTGGAAACAGTGCAGTTATTTATTCAGCAACAACAGAATTGAGAACTGAGAAAAGGGAATAAGCTTATTCTAAACACGGAGTGGTTGGTTTTGACTGTGACTTGAACTTGTTGTGGGGTCATCTGACCCAGTCTTGAGCCTCGAATCCAATTTGAGCACATCCAACTTAAATAGACACAAGCATCCACCCAGAATAAGCGGGAAACCGAGTACAGCACAGATAAGCTCTCCACTCAAAATCGGCATCCAGATGAAGAGATCGTACTGGACCTGGAAATCAAAATTAAATTACAAGATCAATATTTGAGGTCAAAATAAATACTCATCCATTTTATCTTACTTATCGAATCGGTTTGACCAATTTTAATCGAAACCAGAACCGAACCAGTTAGCAAAACCTTAGAATTACAAAGGACCATTGACTGTAGACTTGAACATACAAATCAAAATTGACCATTGACCATTCAGTATTGACGCCACAAAGCTAGGGGCTGACCATAGAATTGACCACCTACATATTTCGAAGATCTTATGTAGAATCCATCATAAATACGAACCTTGATCAACAGAAAACAGAATTGACCACTCAAAATTTAGCCGGAGATCATAGAACGGACCTTGCAAAACTGATCGTCGATCATAGAATTGACCATATAAATTAATGACCATTGACTGTGGATTTGACCTTACATAACTAACTGCTGACTTTCGAATCGACGAAACGAAACGAGTAAACATAGGAAGGTCATACTAGAATTGATTACTTTAGCAAAGTACGCACAGGTTAAAATAGAATAACAATTCAAGACAGAATATTGACCATAGAATGAAAGTGGACCATATTTGACTGATGACCGAACTCACGTAAAGCTTTTCCAATTTTAGACGAAAAATTAAACTGAGAAGTCGTCGTTGCCGGACACCTAGTTTATGGCCCACCACAAATCAGTTTCAACAATTTTTTTTCAAATAGCCGAACGGATGCTCTATGCATCATCATAACCTTGGCCCTTCAATTTTTGATGTATTAATTAATTAACAGATCAAAAACTAAGTCAAAAAGTATCACTGTACCTGGAAAAATGACCACCAGACGCCCACCACAGGGAACCCCAAACAAGCCACGCCCAAACTTATCACCGGTGACTGTATTAGGAGCAGCAAATAGGTAAACGCTTGAGAAAATACGAAGACAGACAGAATGAGACACCAGGACGGCAAACCGAACAAACATGTCTTGAACCCTGACCCAATGACCCATGGTAGCGTCTCCATTGTGATACCCTACAAATATACATAATCAAAATTCCAATCCAAATAATCAGCTAACCTTTATCTTTTTATTTGATTAACTCTATACCCTACCTTCCCAAACCCTGGAATGAATTCAGTCCAAAACAAGGAGGTCACAAGGATCCAGGCAGCAATATGAAACCAAAACACAGCATTGAAGACTCTCAGGTACGATACTTGTGCGTACATCGACCTCAGCAAACGAATCTTTGAGTAATTCGAACTGTTATTCTGATACAGATCTGGTTCCTCCAGTACAGACTGAGCCGATTGACCGCTACCATTCTGATTCACTCGGATCACCTTCATCTTCACTGCATTGTACTGTTGTTCTCGATGGATCAATTTCAGCCGTACCTGAATATTCATAAAATAGTAGATTAAAAATTACTCAAGTAATTATTCCTATTTATATTATGTAAATATTATGTTAACCCGGGGCTACGCTGGGATTATACCAATTTGACCTATGTAAATTAGCGCTTTCAAACCGACGGAATATTATTAAATTACTTTTAAAAATATAATCTTAAGGAATTTATATTTCGTAGATGAGCGGCTGGAGGTGGTGGACAATCTTCAATATAGCAGAAAGCTAAATCCATTTAAAGAAATAAATGCCTCATTCTTGAAGTTGAAACTTGGAACCTTAATCAAACTCGACATGCTATAACTCCATTAAAAACTCAGACGACAATACAATTTATGATCTAAATCAGGTAACCATGTGTTTCTTTGTACCTGAAGAACAGGAATAGCGTTTTCGATGCAGAACATGGCTACGGTCCATAGCCAGATGGAGACGACAAAGGCCAGAGTCCAGACCAAGTGAACGTCCCATGTCCACGGGTCTTTGGGCTGATGAGCGTAGTAATGACCTCGACAGCGATGATGGTCAACGAGCGTGTAGTCCACGCTCACAAACACACCTGCACCTACTGACAGCAGGGAGAAGGATCGGCGGTAGCCAAGAACTTCAAAAGTACAAAAAAAAAAACAGAACAATATGAGTTTAATGGGTGCCTGAACTGTTTGGCATCTGCAGGAGATGGTTGCCATGGAAACTGACAGCATTGGACACAGGATACGCCATTTAAAAATGTATGTAATTCAATAACATCAGACTCAATAGGCAAAGCACTATTTTTAGAATGTAAACATTTTCAGGTTTGTGTATATTGTTTTAATTCCTACCTTTCCATTTGCTAACAGCATGCGTGATGGTTGCAAATAGGAACATGAGACCAAGAAGTGGATCCTGGAAATTACAAAGAACTTTATGATCCTCCCAAGACGAGCAGAGCGTAAGGATGCTGAGTCCAGCGGAAAATCCAATTTTCCCAATAGCTCCAAAAGAGATCTGTGGCTTCAAAACGCTACCACCCGACTTCCAGTACAGAATCTTCAATGGACCAGCAATAAGCAGGAAGAGAAGTGTTCCAATTGTCGTTGCAGTAAAACAGGCTGCATAGCCATCACCGTCACTTCCCTGTTAGAAAAAATAATGTTTAGTAAGATTATGGAGGTCCAGGTTGCAAGGCAATTATTGCGATCTACGTGTTTATATGTATTCCATATGATCTCTGTAGTTCATTAACCCATATTATTTGTGTGCCTATTTCACCAGATTTTAAAACGAAACGCAATCATCGGTTCAACTGACAAGAATTCAAAAAAAAAAAAATAGAAATATAATTTACTGGCAATAAATAGCGTTTAGGTGAACAAGTTAGGCACAAGTTCAAGTTAAGAAAATATATAAATATATCAAATCCGAATTGGCAATTGCAAAAAAAATGTTTCTCAAATGCGAAAGTTGACGTCTTCAATTTCCGAGTTATTGAAGTAGTTGCGTGGGGCAGAATAATCTAATGTTACCAAATTAATATTCGTAGAATTCTGGATAAACTACAGTTTCGTATGGAACCGAACTAAACGCATTTTGATTCTTTGTATTCTACTGCCACCAGTGTTGTGCGATCTACCCGGTTTTTTGAACTGGACTGTCTTATCTTGATCTATTCCAGCAATTAACCGTGGTACGTAAAACTAGTTGTACAATAACCTACCTTAAAATTGTGCTGCTGAGTATATTCGAACCAAAGACAAGAGATTCCCACATTAAGGTAGATCACATAAAACTACTGATGTACCCATGCTGCACTAGGTAGAGCTAGGATTCGTTCGTAGAGCAGATTAAAAATGGGTAGCTGGTTAAAGTGAGTGAAATTGTTATTAGCAAATTGGACATATTTCGCCACTTCTATGACCCCTACAATTGGTTCTATGTGTTTTCGCCACTCTTGCAAATCTGTGAAATGTCGTATTGGATGGATCACACTGCATTGCTACTACTTCATGGTGGATTCAATTTTCCCTTAAGTTATTCGACCGCTACAATTTTTCCCTAAGTGTCTCTAACTTCAAATGTAAAGAATAACTTATATTGTTATACGGAAGCGAAGTAAACAGTAATTCGAAGAAATACAAGGCGTCTCATAGATCACAGAGCCAACTAAATGAATATTTCACTACGTGTAAACAATTCAAACAGGCTTCGCTTTAAATTACCGAAATCTTATACCGTTTATATACCACGTTTATCCAGGTTCCAACCGTTCAAAGCACAACACGACTTGGAAAACTAGTTGTTAAAATTTCGTCCCTATTATTAAGTATAATTTAAAACTGTTACACGGAAAGGTAGTTCAAAAAATTGGCAAAGTAAGATCACAGATCATTCTATATCAATATCAATGACGTTTAAGGAATTCGTGGTTGTGTGATGTGTGATGTGATGTATCTATGATCTATTACATCTTCTCAGACTGTACTCGATATGGAGCAAATTCAAAGCCATCCTAACCAAATTGCTAATTTTGATTTTGAGAATAATCCAATTTTTTGTGCAGAATTGAATTTAGCAAAAAAATTAAACGAAATAATCTGCGTCATATGTAGTAGATCACAGTGCTACTATATAGCTATACAGCATTTGAACAGTAACAACTCGTACCTGTGTGACAGACTGAAGATGCATGGGGAAGAAGATGAGGCATCCTGAAGAAGAGATGAGTGTGAGTAAGGCAGAAAGTAAGAATTTCCAGTGATACTTCAGAATTTCCTTCAAATTCCGCCAAAAGCTGCATTTGGGCAAAAGGCGGGACCAGGGCCTGGGTTTCTGACCATTCTGACGACCTGTGATCGTCACGATGCTGATTATGCCACGTGGTGTCCGATCCCTAGATTAAAATTTGAATTAGAATTAAGGAAACTAATTTAGAACTCAGCATCAGCCTGTGATTCATCCTTTTACTGTTATGATATGCTTCAAAATTAGCCACTGAGCTCTTCGTTTTTAAGATTTTTAACGAATAAAAATTGAAAGTTTGAGTTCAGCTCCATCCTGCACCGTTCAAATCAAATATTTATCCTAAATATATTTATTGTCCATTTATTCCCAAATAATAGCTGTACCCTTGAAAAACTCGCTTACAAAACTCGACCATATTACAGCATAAGAACGCTTGTCGGCTATTTTCATAAAATGAGTTTAAAGTCTCTAATTATTACTGCTCATGAAGTTTCGTACGCACCAAAAATGCTAATTATACTAAACTATGCTGCAAAAAATTTTTAGTGCAAAACTGTACATTTAAAATTCGAAAAATATATATTCTTATATTCTTATTAATATGTTCTTGGTCAGCCAACAGCCAACAGTCAGCCAAATTGTAAAATCGATAAAAAATTTCAGAAGAATTTAATTGAGATGAAATGGCCCAAAAATCTCTGAAATTTCCTGCCAAGAATTTAAGAACGTACTAAAATTTTTTGAATCGAAAATTTTTCAATTGAAAAATCCCTTTTGAAAATGTCAAAAGGAAATTAGAAGTGTAAAAACATGCACCAAATGATAAAAAATCGTCAAAATATGCAAATTTGCATTAAAAACCTTAAAATAGGCAAAAATAACAAGTATCCAGTTTAAAATTTGCCAATTGAAACAGACCGGTGAGAATTGAGCGATCATTAGAGAGAGAAAAATATTCTCGACATTTTTGTAAATTTTGAATTCTAAAACAAACGAATAGCATTTACTTTTAATTACGAATTTAATCACTAATGAACACACTATGTAGAATGCAATGGACGGATATGAAAAATCTAATCTGCCGAATTTTGCCAAATCCAATACTTCCCCACCTTGAGCCATTTCCATTCAACGTCGTAGTATCACAATAAGGATTATTTTCCAGATCCGATTCAAATACGTCATCATGCAGAAACTCCTCTGCGTCAATTAGAATCTGCTTGTCTTCCACCATTGTTCCCACTATTTCTTCCACTCAACTTCCGGATATTCAGCCTGAACCTTCAGCTACATCCCTCAACTGATAAATTGTAGTCAAAGCGGAACAAGGAGCTCCCATGTGGTTTGGTTTGGCTACGCTTCCCTCTCCACACTTTTACACACACGCTAAACTCAGAGGTAAAGTTAAAGTTAAGGTTCAAAGCACTCCAAGATGAACAATGTACGGAGGAAACAACAATGACGACGGGAAAATAGCTCAAAAGAACGTAAATTTCAAATCCTCATCGTTTCACTCAATGATTAATATTAATTAATTCAAATAAAAACAGTTCTGCTCTGAATTCACTCCTCCGCTCCAATGGTTTCGTCTTGTGCAATGAGTCGTTTCACCGTTAGTTAAGTTACACGAATAACAGAGCAGCACTTACTTATAAGGCAACACAGATCTCCTGCTTCTCAAATAATTGAACTTTGCCCAGATAGGAAATTCAATACGAAAAGCCGGCCGGAGCCAGGCACATGATCCAACTCCATTGAATTTGAAGAAATTGAACTAAATTAATGTTTTGTTTATTTAATAAAAAGCCTGAGTAAATGGTTTATGACTTCTTCGCAGGCTCCAAGCTGAAAGTGCAAAATTTGCAGAATGTCTTTGCGGCATGCAAAAAAAAACACACAATGGGTGGATGTAGAGAAGCAAGCACAGAGCACAGCACAGGACTGAATGTAATATTATTTTGAACAAAGGTTAGAACTTCAAACTTGACTTTTCTAGTGAAAAAAAAAAGAGTTGCAAAAATAAGGTAAACTCAGCCCACTTCCTGTCCTCTTTTCGCCAGGCCTGGTTAATAACTGAGGAATAAGATGCCGTGTGGATAAGATGAGGTAAAGTGGAAGGTGAGGCTGCTGGCGGATGAACAACGTGGTTCTGGGCTCGTAATCTTTTTTTTTTTTGCATGCAATAATTTCGTACCTGTTTAGAATCATGCAATGTGCTGGTTGGTTCAGTGAGCGCCAGGCCTGAAACACCTGGCCCATCATTAGCCATAAAATCTGCCATTATGTGATGTTCTGTGTTTTGTGTATGTTATGTACTGTATAAGGGTTATATAGTGTATTATTAAGTGTGTGTATGTCTGGTAGCGAAACCTGTGCAGAATCTTGCTTCATTTTCATTATTTAGGCTATAGACAGTCCGTCCTGTCAACAAATGCTAAATTCCTAAGCATGTAAGTGTACTGTGCATTATGCGAGGAGACAGGCTGGGTGAATTCTTAATAATAACCCCCTTATAAAATAAGAGAGTGAAAGGGGATGATGATGCGATGCTCAGACAGTCAAGCTGTAGAGCTGTTGTGTGCTGTGCCGTTTGGCATCATACAGGGTTGGGTAAATTACATGAAATTGGAATTTTTAAATTTGTAATTCAAAATTGATTGGTAATTTGAAATTGAGCATTTTGTCACAATTAAGAATTAACGGCATGATAAGCTCTAGCTTCAAATATTTCTAGTCCAATTTTTGAAATTACGTGAGCAGTGCAGGTCGG
Organism: Ceratophysella granulata; assembly: GCA_034694905.1. NCBI lineage: Eukaryota > Metazoa > Arthropoda > Collembola > Poduromorpha > Hypogastruridae > Ceratophysella > Ceratophysella granulata. The sequence continues at coordinate 8,731 of JAQFYU010000371.1, read as the reverse complement.
AGAGTAATCTCTAATTCAAAATTAATGTAAAATTTTAATTTACAGATTTAGCTGTAATCTGTAGTCGGGAACTTATGACAAGATTAGCTTAAGCTTCAAATATATCGTTTGCAATTTTTGCAATTATGTGTTGAGTGCAGGGCTGAGTAAATTACATGTAATTGAATTTGTAGGTAATTCAAATGACTTAATTTGTAAATCAAAATTGATTGAGTAATTTGAGCCTTTCGATGTAACTCGTAATTGAAGATTTATGGAATGGCAAAGCTCCAAATAGTATAAATGAATTCTTTGAGAAAAAATTAGTATGTACTCGTATGAAATTGAACTTTTATTGATTTTTTCTGAGGAATTCTGGCGGCTGACTGAGAATTTCTAATGGGTAATTTTGCCGTCATTTGTAGTCGGGTATTTATGGCATAATAAGTTGCTTTAATTGCAATTGTAGTTTTCGCATATTTTAGAATTTTTCCAACGAACTCTGGTGGCAAATTGTGATTGGCAATTCTTCTAATGGAAAAGAATCTAAATTACAAATAAGTACTTCAAATACGTAATTTCGATCACGCGTAATTTAAATAACATTTACCTAAGCCTGACCCTGATAATTTGGCATACAGAACAGTTGTGAACGCAGATATTTTTAAGGCTGGATGATCAATTCATCATGATGTTGCACAATGACTAAAGCCGGAGATTCAATAATTGTTTGCACAAATGTAGTAAATATTGACATTTAGCTCCACAAATGAGATCTGCAGCTTAAAATTAGAAATAATTAGAAATATTCCTGTCTAGGCAATTTAGTGTACATTATTATGCTGGGCTCCATGGCGACTTGTGTGTATAACAAACATGAAGGCACTATCCTGTTGTGCAGCTATGGAAACCATTTCGCGCATGAAAATGGTAAACATTTTGTTTGGTCAATAACCTTAAATAAGCAGCGTTGATCAAGCAAAACTGAAATCTGCAATCTCGTGTCTCGTAGAAGTTGTAAAAAGCTGGTGGTCAATTCGAAGATTTCTGAAATAAAGGAAATCTTCTATATTTGTGGAATTTCAGAAATCTTGGCGAAGACATGTCTGAGCACTCGATTAAGCCTGAATCCGGAGTGGATCCCAAACCTGAGGAAGAGGCGCCGAGAAGAATTTCTGTGGAAGTGTCTGCTGGGTAATCTCATCTAACTATATTCATTAAAAAGTGAGATCTGGTTTAAAAATGCCGGAAGTCGACCTTAAAGTCCTAAATCGAGCTTTGATTTTGTATCAATTATCCGGAATTGACCTTCATTGCTCAAAATTTGGTCAATGTTCCATGTGCCGAGGTTAACAAGGTTAAACACAGAAATCGACCTTTAAACGCCTTAAATCGAGCTTTTAGGCTTGGGCACTAAAATGAAACGACCTAAATCGTCCCCAATTTTGCACTAAATTGACCTTGAGTTTTTAATATACCGGTATTGACCTATTTTAAGGAGCTTTAATTGACCTTCAATTTTGACCACCTGGATTTGACTTCTATTGCTTATTATTATAGAGCGGAAGAATCCGGATTGGACATTTTACCCGGAACGGAAGATGGTGTTACAACGCAGGATGGACGAATGACGACAGCTGAGCACGAAGAAGATTTCGAAGAGGAAGGACAAGGACATGGAAATGTTAATGGAAGTGAAGAAGATGAGGACTTTTCATCTGCTGAAGAAAGTCAGGTTTCATCCCTTCGTCCATCCGCTACGGCTGTGACGACGGATGAAGCGGGTTGCGGAAAAGGATCTGATTCCGAAGAAGAGGAATGTCGAAAAATTGAGGCCAAACGCCTCCGTGCCATCCGTATCAGGAACAAAGGTAAGTACACTATGCAATACAACACTACAAATTACAAGCTAAGAAGTTCGAAGCTTTCAACAAAAGTTTCACTATTTTTTCCCCGAAACCCAATGAAACCTAAATTAATATCAAATTAATTATCGTTTTATCGGCCAAAAAATATCGACCAGGTTGATTCCACTGCTCTTCAACCCTAAATTTTAAACAAATTGTTGCTACTTTATCGGTCAACAAATATCGGGCAGGTTAAATTAATTATTTTATCAACCTAAATTAAAATACAAAAAATTGGTGACGCTTTATCGGCCAAAGAATATCGTCTAATTCCTATTATCGCTCTATCGGCCAAAAACAATTAACATTAACATGCCAAATATGGGCAGATTGAATTCACTTTTAAGCAATAGCCATTGACCGATATTTTGAACGGCAAGAATTGCCTTATTATAAGAACATTTTTTGACCAAATGCATCAACTCAACTATAGCTAGTCTACCATCAAACATAGCTTCCACTTTAGCATAATATTGAAAAACATAAATACCAAGAACTTTCAATGGCGTGAGCATTTTTTTATAAATCGGACAATTACATCTTGGGAAACCTCTCGATACCGATCGTTACCAGTGAAGAGGAAGATGCCGATTCAAATGAGCGGATTAATCTTTATTTTGAGAAAAGTTCAAAAAAAAACTGTGTCCAATTAAATTAATTTGCATATTTCGAATTTTAGCAAGTGCTGAGAAGGAGAGCAAAGCTGGGCCAGGTGCACATGTAGAAGAGTCAAAGCCCAAGCTCGTGCTTCCCTGTGATATGGAGAATGAGTGTCGAATTCGTCCAAGATTCACTGAAAAGTTTCGACCTGGAGATGTCCAGCGAGTTATTGAGCAGGTGATGCGGGATGTGTTGACTGACAAGGAATTTGATGCCACTCTCGTTGAGGAATGGATTACGGAAATGGCGAAGAGAATTACGGATCAAGTGGAAGAGTTCGCGTTCCCACGATACAAGATTATCACTGAGGTCACAATTGTGGAGCTTCGAGGTCAATCCGCTGCTCTTGCTTCCAGATGCTTATGGGATTCTAATACGGACAGTTCGGCCAGTTTCACTCTGACCAGCGTGAGTTAAATATTTATAGGCTGAAGACTTATCAAAGTTATGTATGTATTTTTGTATTTTCTAATTGGTTTTTATTTTTATGTAGGAGACAATGACTGCCTGCGGCATGGTGTTCGGACTCTATCACTATTAATGCAAATAATTAATTGATACACTGAATCAAATGTAAACTTTATGTCTTGAATATACAAAATATAATTCGAAACGGGGAATGTTGTATAAACTCTTATTTGATCGGATCCTTATAAGCTTGCTAATTTTAGGTCGTTCAACCGTTCAATTTAGCCGACCAAGTATGAATTGCATTTTTAAATCCATTGCCGCTCGAGTATGCAAATGGAAGTAGTGCTAATGGAGCACAGTTAATTGTGATTTTAGATAATTGCCAACGAAGCCATGTATCTCAGTTTAACGGACTTAAAATGCATTTAAAATTGTTAGAGTTCAAGAGATTACATAAAAAAGTCTTATTTTTGTATTTTAATTCCGGATCCAATTGAGAAATACAGAAATACATGCAAGAAAAATATAACCTATTAAAAATTAGAATCAATGATACCGTAGGAGTCGGACTAAAATTGAATTTTGTGAATGTCTGATTGTATTATTTAATGACTTTTATTCATGATTTTGGATTTATTATAATGACATTTCGCATTTCGAAAATGTTTGTATGATGTGTACGTATATGTTTGGGAGGAAGATGTTTATCGCTGCTGAGGCCACACGAGCGGGCCCATTTCCATTTCCATAATGCATTTTTGTCGACAGGATATTATGCATAATATAGAATGTTTTCGACGCAAAATTGTTTATAACAAAATATTACAAAATAAAATTTAAATTCCGCATTTCTAAGGTAAAAGTGTACTTAGTTCTAAGTGGAAGGTTCAATAAAACATTTGAAAAAAAAAGTTTTTATGTAGTTCTTTTTAAATTGCATATTACTGGAGCACGAACCTCTACATCAATAATACCTGTTCTCATTTATGTAATTATGGAAAATTTAAATTAAGGAAAATCATTATTAAAACGCTTCAGCTTCAGCAATGAAATAAAATCATTCAGTTCACAAGCAAAATTCCACAGCTTGAGAAGCCTGATGATTCTAGAAATTTAATTACTAATCAAAATCACGTTGTCAAGTAATGGTGAGAACTGAGAACCCGTCCAACGCTGTCACTGTCAGTACATGATACTGTACTCTTTTTTCATTGAAGTGTTCAATTAGCTCAATTGCCATGTCAAGTCAAATGCAATGCCAATTCTGTACAGTACAGTGCTGATATGTATGGATATGTCGAGTCCGTAGTTGCAAAAAAGCATGTGTGCAATATTTATTGCCGGCTCCGGCTTCAGACGCTTCAGCTTTTGCATTCCCCACTGGACTGGACTTTGTATTAACTTTACACTGTGGTGACGAGTGACGACTGTGTGAACTTGGAGTTGCATAATCGGTTAATCAAGTGTAGAGTGTAGTGTGTAGTTAAGTTATAGAATAAATTCTCATCGCGATTGCCACATGTACCTTTTCACTCATTCCTGAACTTGAACTCATTTGACGTGGAAGCTTCTTCTTCTTCAGTATTTGCAGTTTCATTTTTCATTCGAGTCGAGTAGCCAGATCGCCGTCGAAAAACTGAATTTTTGAGAAACTCCGTTGAGACGGGTTGGTTTTGGGGTTCTTCCATTCGGCGCGAATCATCTCAGTACAAACTCAGGTGAATTTGACAGTGACAGTAGTGTCTTGGAATTTGAAGGTGACGGTCAAGGTCAAGGGTGGCCCAGTTAAACTTGAAACTCTGCGTATAAGGTAAAGGTATGATTTAATTGGATAATTAGGGTGACTTTGCAGTTCATAATTACATTTGTATGTTGTATATTGTATAGACAGAGGGCAAACAGCGTACGAAGTATCATCCTCCAACGTGTTTAACAGATTTTATTTTACATTTAATTTGCATTTTTTTAAGACCAAATTGAAATTTTTAATTAATTCCGGATGAATCTAATTAATGTAACTGTAATTTCACTGATTTCACACATCGTAAACCATAAACTGACATCTGACTTCTATACTGTCAATGTCAACTGTTACCTGTCGACTGTCACATCTCAGTAATCCGTACCGTAGCATCGTTAAAAACTTCTTATAAACGATGAACGAGGAGACGGAAACAACTTTCAGCATTGAACGAACATTTAAATTATATTTTCAAAAAAAAACTCTTCGGTTTCATATACAGAATTATGTCAGCTGGAGAAGGTTTACAGCTAATATCAGTTGTCAGTTATTGGCCTTCAAAATTGAAGACTGACGTGGTCAGGGTCAAATAGAATAACCCAGACTCTGGAGAGACAATGACTGGCCTTACATGAACCATGAACCATATTCACAAAGTTGTATTTTTTAACTTTTCCAGCGACAACGAGACGATTTTCCAATAATGCCTCCACAACAAGGAACCGTAATTGCAGATACTTCTGAGGCCAAGCTTTTAACCAAGGGAACTGGAAAGAAGGAAATCCTGTACGATGGAAACTACTACGATGTGACAGAGTGGGTCAAGCGCCATCCGGGTGGTAAAATTATTGAGTTCTACACGGAGAGCGGTGAAGATGCCACTCATGCTATTCAGCAGTTTCATCAGAGGTCAACCAAAAGAGTAATGAGCATTATGAACTCACTCAAGAAACGACCTGCCAGTGAACATGAACGTAAGCCTTCATTATATTTCATGTTCAATCTTCAACTCAAGTGTCTGGCTGGAAAAGAGAACCTGTTGATATTTTTGAGGAAGAAATATTTGACGGCGCGACTAATATTTGTGAAATATGTTTAATTTTTAAAGAATTGATGATAACCCTATTATATTTTAGTGGGTCCGAGAGAAACCGTAAGCCGTCACAAAGCACTGAACGAAGACTTCCTAAAACTATACAAGGAATTGGTAGCTGAAGGAATGTTTGACCCTTCACCTACCCATATAGTCTACAGAATTACGGAACTAGTCGTTTTGGCAGCAGTCGGATTATACTTCCTGGCTCAAGATAATGTAATTCTACGAGTGCTAGGCTTGATCAGTTTTGCACTGTTCCAAGGACGAAGTGGATGGTTGATGCACGAGGGTGGACATCATTCCCTTACTGGAAATTCCAAAGTGGATCGGTTCATTCAAGCTGTTGTCTATGGTATGCTCAAGCTTCTTCCTTTACAAGGCTTCCTTTGACAATTGCTTCAAGTATTGTTTTTAAATATCTGAATTGCATTACAGGACTTGGAGATGGAATGGCTTCTACTTGGTGGTCTAGTCAACATAATCGACATCATGCCATGCCACAAAGGCTGAAGCGGGACGTTGATTTAGAAACGCTGCCACTCCTCGCATTCAATTCCAAGGTCGTCAAGAATCCGAAACACGGGAAGACATTCTTTGTCCAGAATCAGGTGAACTCTTTCGAAAAAGTCGAATACCTAATATGATTAAGTACAAATAATATAATTCTACAATATTTCAACGTTATCGAGTGGCGTATGGCGTATCTCTCGATTTAAAGTCATTTGTTGAGCATCTAAAGAAAAGATCCGGGTTATTGGGTTTGACCAATTTGCGCAATTCGTTACCTATTCGAAACTCATTGTAACTGACCCTAATGTCGCTATTACAGGCAACACTCTTCCTGGCAATTGACACTCTGCTGGTTGCTATGATGTGGAAAATCTACCTTCATCCTCGCTACGTCCTCCTCAAAGGTCAATATCACCAGCTCTTCTTCATGGCCGCCCACTACATCTTCGCCTATCAAATCGGATTCGTCAACTACATCGTGACCGTCTGGCTCGCTTCTATGTACATCTTCGGCAACTTCTCCCTGTCCCATACGCATCTGCCAGTGACCACTGGTCAACTTCATTGGGTAGACTACGCTCTGAGTCACACGATGGACATCCAGCCCTCGATCTGGTGTGACTGGTGGATGGCCTACCTAAACTATCAAATTGAACATCATCTCTTCCCAACTATGCCCCAATTCAGGCATCCTCTCATTGTGGACAGGGTCAAGGCTCTGGCCAAAAAACATGACATTCCGTATCATGTAGATTCCTACTTCTCGGCCGTGAAAACCACGTTCAATAATTTGTCCGACGTCTCCAAGGATCTCAAGCACAAGTAAACTCTGAACTTCCAGCTTCTGTGAGTTATTATGGTGGGGGCGTTGGACAATTCTGCCTTCCCCCCACCCTGGAGTAGAGTTTTTAGAATATCCAAAGTATCAACATATATTTACAAAAAGTAGAATTTTTGAATTAGTTATGATATGACTTATGATTATGACCAAAGATTAAGGAAATCATCATTTGCACTTAAATTCCGCTATTTCTGTTAACTGCTGAATACTAACAGTAGGCACAATTATTGTATACTGTAATAATTGTAATTCGTTTACTGGAACCGGTGAATTCTATTGTAATGACAACTTTTCGAAGCTCAGATATTTAACTCACTAGTCTGGTGTGTGTCGTATAAAAGTCTATTAAAAATGTATGAAGTATCTAAATTCATGACTATTTATTTTCTCGTGCTTGACCTGACGCTGCCTGGCACTTCGCCGAGCGTTTTACTCCATTCAATTAGAACTGTTTCCGTGAACCGTGAAAATACTTTGAGGCGCTATCTACCGGCTCCTACTGAATTTTTGTGATGAGATTGTTGGCTTTACGCGGTCCAGTTCGATTTTGCCAAGTCGATCGCGAAACGCAACCTTGTGTCGAAACGGAGCTCGGTTTTTAGTTTTTAGTTACGATCATCAAATCGAGAATGACGGGTAATTTAGGCACTTGGTTGGAGACGCTTGGAAGGTTTACCTGGAAATTTTGCAGTTCACCATTTCGATGTTTCCAGAAAGGTCGTAGCCGTGAGCTCAGTCTACTTGCACTCTGCTTACTAGCTTCACTGTCGTATTGGCAACTGTACCTCGTTGGCGCACATGAAACCGCTTCGGCTGGAGTTCTTCATATTCGAGAACAGGGGACAACGGGGACAACGTAAGTTGTTTAATTTCATATTATTGTGATCACAGATTTTTTTATAATTAAAATTGACATTTCAATCAGGATATCAGAGTTCGAACAGGAGGCGATGGAAAGGAACAGAAGGAACCTCTCAGGCTCAGCGGATGTCAACGATTGGAATTTGAATTCATCAAGGAGGTAATAACAGAATATAATTACCGGTACCCTAAATACATCAAATGCTGGTCATATAATAGAACATTTTTATAAATACGGACAGGAATGCAGAAATGCGTCGAAAGCTGATACTGACCTACACTACTTTATACGGATTTACAGACTGGAGAGCGAATTTCTCAATTTGCGAGTACAACCAATGCAGAGTAACATCAAACTTGCGTAACCTGCCGAGAAGCGATGCCGTGCTCTTTTCCGATCTGTTCAAATTAGAACAAATACCAGCTCATGGGCCTGAACTCCAAGATCAAATTCGCGTATTCGCCGTGCTGGAATCTCCAGGAGTTACTACGACACAATATAACATGGATCTACTTAACAACCAGATCAATTGGACCGTCCGCCGTCAAGTGGGCGCCGTCAGTTGGGCGCGGTACATTTGGGCGCCGTCATTTGGGGGCCGTCGACTGGGCGCCGTCACTTGGGCGCATACCTATTTGGGCGCCGTCATTTGGGCGCCGTCATTTGGGCGCCGTCATTTCGGTGCCGTCATCTGGGCGCAGGCACATCTGGGCGCAGGCATATT
>JAQFYU010000370.1:0-23648 GCA_034694905.1 Ceratophysella granulata | reverse complement strand
AACTTTCCTCACTCCCGTCTATCCCTATCTCGCCCAAAAGAAAACCGGCTCTTCAAATGGATTTCACCAGGTTGCCACGACACAACTCTACAACTCACATTTCGGGTCTACCGATATCTTCTGCCCAAAATCGTTCAAAAATCGAAAATTTTGAAATCAAGCAAAATCGACAAAAATAAAAAAATATATAAATCGTCAAAAATAAACGAATAACTGTCAAAAAATCGAAATATCAAGAATTCAGAAGCCTTCCAAAAATCAGTAATCGTGAAAACGTCCAACGATTAATCGTAACTAAAAATGTGACGATTAAACTGACAAATTAAGCCAATAAATATTAATTAACAAAATACATAAAAAATCGTCAAAAGAAGCAACGCATCTGGAATGTATTTATCATTATTGCTGGAACTCACTTTAACACTTACATCAAATTGGAATTACTTTACCAAGACTAGCAGCTTGATTTAGGCACCATTTACGTGCATGCAAATGCATGGAGAAAGCTTGATCCTCTGGTCTTGATGATCTCAACATCAACAATGCGTCCGGTCCATATAATTTAGGATGAACGATTGGAAACAAAGAAATTCAAGTAGAAAGTGCAAAAGGAATTTTTTAATATTGAAACACATTTAAATAATGAAATTAAACGCTGTTTAAATTGATTCATATTTGGTACGTGTGTAATATTTTCAATGCGTCATGATTTCTGCCACTACGCTACGACAAGCTTGACCTCATCAAGCGGATCTAGCTTTCTCCATGTAATGGCACGCGCGTGTCGCGAATTCAAAATAAAACTGTTTTTTTTAACAAAATGCAATAGTTTTTACACACTTTTGAGATTCACTACTAGAGTTCAGCCTTATCGTGTGATTAAGTGAAGGTATTTATTTTCATGTAATCCCTGCTAAATTAAGATTGGCTTAGCTATCCAGGTAGCGGTACGTGCTACAAGGTCACGTGGACCTTTTTACGTTCTACTGTTGCCTATAAATTCAACATGCAGTTCTGGTTCCACTTTGAATTGTCGGTGAACCACAACAGAAAGAGACTTTCTCTTTTGTCTGATCCTGGCTGGGAACGGGCTGGTCAGATGAAGAGAAGGAACTGGTGAGTTTTCCGGAGGCAAGGATTTAACTCTGTCGGATATCTACTCTTGTCTTGACTCGTCCCAAACTCAAACACTGCACTCTCCATTCACTCTCCACTCCCATGTTGTTAGCAGACTCAAGTGTTCCGAATCCGAATAACCTGGTCCACTCAGGCCAGGAACGGCCGCTTTGCATAATGAGACGTAATCGGATTAGGGAATACGCGCCTTTCCTCTCCGCGGATTAATTATACGCGGATTATTCAACTGTATTCCAAACTACTCTGTGGAGATCACATCAGTCCAAATATTCCCAAATATTAGGCGGAGACCAGGTGGATGTGGTCTTCCCAATGTAACAAAGTGGAATTAAACAATTTTAAGCACTTACAAATGTGGTTTGTAGAATCTTTGCAATTGGGCGAAATAATATATATATCTATATATGGTATTTATCGAATTAACCGAAATGAGCCGAATAATTGACCACATGATTACACTAGTGGGAATCTTTGGCCTTGAATTTGTCGTAAAATCAAATTTAATCTACTCAACTACGGCGAGATATTTTAATGTACAACTAAATTAGCATATCAGAACCTAATAAATTTATTTGTTGTTTAATTTACCTTTCATATTTTTAAAAGAATTTGAACTAGTTTTCTTTTTCCGGTTTAAGCGTTTGTAAACCCCATAATATTGGGAACAGCTTGGAGTTCAAAGAGGACCAGATGCAGCATATAATGCATTACATCCACAAAAATAAATGTTTATACGACACTGGATTTATTGTATGGTTTGCATTGAATAGAGCGGAGCGCCAACAACAGACAACAACCTCTGAACTACTTATGTCACTGTGGAGTGGAAAAGATGTGACGGTCGAGTCGGATATGAAATTGGTATATAAGAGAGTTTAGGCGCGTTAACTGGGATCCGAGTAGTACGTGCGGATGACAGGAAGGATGGAAGGCCATGTCAACTTTGAGTAGTTCCTTGGGAGAAAGCGGAGTCGAATGAGTAAAGGTTGGATTTCATTGCCTGGTTCGTCCTTCGACCTAAGCGGAAGCGGTTTATTACTCTGACATCTCAAATCCTCTCGCCACACAAGTCCCATTCCCCGCATCGTGATCAAGATGACAATAGAAGAAAAAACATTCGCACTCTGCCCATGTAGCCCAAGAAACGTCAGTGAAAATCATGGCGGATTAGGATTACACATAAGTTGAGAAATAATCCAGACTCACACGTCAGTGTATGGGGCTTCTCGGATCTCGAATCAGAAGCTCATTCCGACCACGCTTCCTCAAGAATTTTTCAAAACTTCTGGTAACAGTACAATCGGTGCACACAAAGGGTGCATGTCTTGTCATCTCGGACCTTGGAAACTGATTACATAAGACACAAGTTACAAGGCCGGTCCATAATACAAATTCCGTGAGCCTAGGTCATAATCATAACTTTCAGCTCAATTGAAGTTTCTAATGCTCATCCGCTTTCTGTACAGAGATGTCAATCTCAACTCAATGTTTAGATTTTGAGATTCGAGCATGAGAATGAAGTGAGAATTGGTCCCATTTTTAGAAACTTGAGATTGAAGCTCGAGAATAAGATGCAAATTGGTTCTATTTTTTAAATTTGAGATCAATTGAGTTGAGATTCCAATATTACTTTGGATGACCGAGGTGACGTGCTTTGAAAAGCGAGAGTTGGAAGATTGAAATGAGACGAGCTGAGAATGGAGAATTGTATGGTCGGATTGAGATTAGATTATTGTAAATAGCTGAGGAATTTGGGTGAGTTGAGAATCGACTTTGGAATTTGATATGAGGTGAGTTGAAAATCAAGAGGAATTTTGAAGGATTTAAATGAAACAAACATATACAATAAAATGGATATGTTAGGCAATTGAATTGAGATAGTTAAGATTCGCTGAGAATTTTAGGAGAATTGAGATTCGAATTTTGGAATTTGAGATGAAATGTGTTGAGGAATCAAAGGAAATGTTGGAATTTGCGATGAGGTAAGTTGAGAATCGGGATTAATGTTGGAATTTGAGATGAGGTGAGTTGAGAATCGATGGTTTTGGATTATTAAATACGATTGAGTCGAGACTCGACGGAAATTGGATTTTAAGTTGCCATGAGTTGAAAACAGAGAAGAATTGAGGCTAATGTTGGAATTTGAAATGAGGTGAGTTGAGAATCGAGGGAGATTTGGGAATTCGACATGAGTTGAGAATAATTTTTGCCTGACATCTCTGGTTCCATGTGTGTGTTTGTCAGGGATCAATTTGGATGAGCCACAATATTATCCCGAGAAAGTGTGATCCTAGATCCTACGTGTGTGAGATATTGATCTGAGCATGTTCTTCATCTCCAACATCCCAAACTCAACATCTGCTGTTGTCTTAAGTGGAGAAAGCAGAGGTTGTCAGTTGTTCCTGTGTATGAATTCCCCATGCATCCCATCACCTATTAACGACCAGACCTAAGCGTCATTTTCCGTGCCTGCCTGTCTCTCAGAACTGGAGCAGCGGCTCAAGATCCCCTCCTAACTTTTTCCTAATAATGAATGATGCCAACTTTTAGTTTTTTGTTGGACGCTACTCATCCCCACACCCTTTCTTCCTTCAACTCCCCAGCATTCATAATCAATAGAATTGCGGTAGAGTAGTTAAGTACACTTACAACTTGGCTAATTAATGGAGAAGCTGCTGAAAGCAGAGTCTTGGCCACTTTTGGAAAGTCCTTCCAGAGAACGGCTCAGATTTGGGGTACTTTAGCTGAGAAAAGCTCCCTAAACATGTTAAATACCCGAGTGGAGAAGACTCTTTATAACCCTAAAACTTTGGGTACAGATGACTTGTTTGTTCATGTTTATAATCTTCCACAGTTTCCCAAGTCTTCTCCAAACGGACTGGCACGGCTCCCACACACATGGAGAGAGGGAGAAAGTTGAGTCGAGCCAGGAGCACCAGTCAACTTTCATCCGTTCCGAAGGAACTCAAAAAGCCTTGGCTCTGTCCTATCTGTAGAAGACTTGAGTAGCCTGATTCGTGGCCGAGCATGGACCATTCCTATACATAATAGAATAGATTATAGTGAGACACATTCCGTTTTCACACATTAATATCAACTAGGGCAGAGGAGAAGAGGAAGCATACGAAATTCCCCAACTTTTTCCCATCATCAAGACTTGTTAACTAATTATTAAAACTAATTTTATTAGGAAATCTTTAAAACTTCCAGCATCCTAATAGGACAAAGTGACGTTTATGGTCCAACTCGGGAGCTGAGATAGGAGATAGTTGGGGTCTGGGACGGGAGGATATGGGGACCGTTCATATTTCCTTTCCAGCGGAAGTTATGCATATTGAGTCCCATTTTCTTAGCCCAAAAGCTCCTTCGAGTCAAGGACTACTAACAAGGAGTACGATGGCGTGAATCAGTCTTGACATAAATAAGGATTCCATTTCCTTCCGCTTCAATTGTTTGAGAATTTTAAATTGAGGCTCGAGAAGGATTTTTTTCCCAGGGAAAAGCACGGGCGGCAGGAGCATCTCTCCACGTACTCCAGATTCCGTCCCACCATTCACTCTGCGGATCCAAGACCTTTTTTCCACTTTTGGGCCCACACACGACCAGGATCCAGTTAGCGTTAAACACATTCTCTCACGTTCAGCTATTTTCTTTTATTTCCTTACCTAATGGGCCTATTGTAGGCATCTCCTCAAAATCCAATATACAAGTCTCCTCCTCCTTTAAATACTGTAATTCGGGTGCCAGGAGGGAAGAGTTTTACGCCGAGGGAGTCTTATTAGTTTTCAACATGAATTACGTTCCGGTTGATAGGTGCGGACTGGAGTGTTTATTGATATGAATGAATTTTCTCATTGAGTTGGAGCCCAGTCCCGTCCCTTTAATCTCGTCAGGAGTTGGGCAGGCGGAATTATTTACTTGTCCAAGTACTAATACCCGGGACTCTATGCAAGTAATGTGGAGAGACGAAGGAATTTCTTGGCACTCAATTCACTCCAGCCTTCCCTTCCTCCTGGAATGACGTTCTTCACGGAAGTCAATGGGAAGTGGGTCGGGTACTGGCTCAGATACGGATCATTATGGATCCTTCCCGTTTAGTTCCGAATTATTTTTCAATCATTATTTAACAGAAGGAAGAGAAAAACTTTTAGTACATCAGAGTTCTCTTCTCCTGGCTTTTCTTTATTCCGTCGTCTGTTTGTCTGTAGTTCCGAATTTCCATGTTGGAGGTTCTTAGATGAAATTTTCTCAGTTCAGCTTCAGTGAAAATATAGAAATGCTGTGATTTGAAAATTGTCCGTAAAAGTTTAAGCATACTTTGTACAGGCTATAGTGCAAAAAAGGCGTTGCAACTGAGAAACTACAATTTGGAGTGCCTAAACTGAAAAAGGACTAAGATGCTGCAATTTGAAACATGAACTGGAAAAAGAGACGCTAAAACTGCAATTTTAAAACCTGAACTGTAAAGTTGAGACTTGAGACTGAAATACTGCACTGTGGAGCCTGCACTGAAAAGAAAGACTGAAAAATTAAAAGTTGAATTGAAACCTAAACTGAAAACCGAGACAGTGAAACTGCAAGTAGAAGTCTCACTTGAAAAACGAGAATAAAAACTCCAAATTGGAAATTTGACACCTGAATTGAAAAACTAGAATGCAAAAATCAATTAAAAACGTGACTTAATATAATCCTATTAGCAAACCACATTAAAAGAAACCAAGTAAAAATTAACAATTAAAATATTAAAATTTGAAAATTAACAATAAAAGTTAGCCTTTAAAATATCGGCATTTGAGAACGCCAGAGCGTTAAATCGCACGCTAGAGCTATTTGATAAAATTGGTTTCATACTCTGGTTCATAATCTGGTTTTTCATAGCCGTACAATTTTTACTATTTTTAAGTAACGCCAGCTACCCACCTTGCGATATTAATCATCTCAATGCATTTTAGAACAAAAACCTGTGTCTTAAACTGAAAGACGTAGAATAATGTAGTTCAGTTGACGAGAAACGCATGTTTGGCGAAACTGTGCAAGAAGATTCTAGCAGAACTATTTAATTTCCTCTGATTTGATTGAGGAACTCCGGTGTCAAATAAATGGTTGAATCCTGTTGAACCCGAAAAAGCCGAGTTGAGAATCTGAAGTGTATTGGGATGACTAATGGGAGTTCATTATTTACGAACCAACTCCTTCAACCCCGTCCCGTGGAACGGGGTTCCCGATAGTTTAAATTAGTTTTCCTCCTTGTGTGTCCTAATTTAGTTGGGCAGAGTGAGCAGGGAGAGAAATTTGGGTAGTCATTCGGCTTGGGCTCCTTCGAGACGTGGTTTGTGCCACCTCGGATCAAATAACCACGAGACACACGTTCACGCACACGTCTCTTATTATTCGGATCACATCAATGTACATCCAGTCCTGAAAATAGTGAAGAAACCAGGACTTTTTTTTTAAAAAGACATGAATGAATCCAAGATGATCACAACCCTTGGTCCCCGTCTTCCGATCTGCCCTCAATTCTCCCATCTGCCTCCACGGATTTTCTTTCGAGGCTCAAACTACTGTTTAAACTAGTTTCTCTCGCTCTCTCCAAAAAAGTCGTATTTCAGGACGAGTTATCTTATTGCCTCTTCCTTGGCACTCCGTGTAGGTCCCGAGTAAGACTTTGGGCCTGGCTTTGGCCCTAGCCGCCTTTCCCAGTTAGTTATGTTTGGGAAGGAGAGGGAACGGAGAGAAAGTAAAAGTGAACTCATTCCTCCAATTTCATCCGACATAATCACTCCATGTAAAGAAACTTATTGTTGGGAGAGAAAGGAAGAGGAAAAAAAAAGACTCAAAGTCTCAGATTTCCCAACAGATATCAAATCTGATATGCGTATATTATCCGCTCATAACAGAATCCTAACATCTAACTACCACGTCCGGATCCACTTTGCTCTTCAACCCACTTCACGTAGCCTCCTTGCCCAGCCATCCCACCCGCCGCCCAAGTGGGCCGCTCAGGGAATTCCACTTGGCAGAAATTTAAGAAGCAAACATCCGCTGGCCCACCATATACATACATCAATCCCAAATTACCCCATTTCATCCTGCACCCTGCATTAGATGCTGTAGGTATGTGGAAGTGAACCACATAAAATACTCTATCTCCGACAAAATCAAAGTGGTCAAAGTCAAAAGGCAAACAGGAAGAGGAAAAAGCGCTAAGGTGTATAAACACATATTTTCTTAGGCTCGGATTCCAGATCTAATGCTAACCTTAATTGAATTTCATCCTTTTAAATTGGAATAAATAGTAAGCCGAAAATTACGGAGTACAACCAAGCGCCAAATGTGAAATGCTCAATTAGCAGGTACACCAATGTGTTAATCGCTGCTGGGGCCACCAACGGGCCCATCACCCTTTATATTTTTGAGAAGTTTGTGTATATTCTCCCAGTGTTCTGTGTTCTTTCTGTCACGCAACAACTTTTGTGAACACCTCTACCAGTGGCCAATGTCCTGACAACTTTGTCTCATATAATTCAATTCATTCTAATTTTGGATTCCAATTATTTGAAAGTGCTGATGTGTTAAACAGATGAATGTGAACTACACAACTGTAGCTACCGGTTGTAAAATTTGACTAATTATGCCAATTCACAACCACGTGATGACTTATTGGGTCTACTACATAGCTATACAGCCTGTCTCAAAAAGGACCGACACCCTTTTGTTTCCTTTTCTTGAAAATAACAATGAAAATCTTTTTGGACATGTTACAGTTACTTGTATTGTCATGCAGTTGCAGTAGGATTTGGCGAAATCGTCGGTGGCGAAACGTCAGGTGTTTTTGGCGAACGCTAGTGGCGAATGGAAAATCAAGGATTTGCAGAAATGGCGAAACAGAAAATGGAATTAGGGACCCTTCAGTTTATCTTATGCTATCCAATTTATCTTAAGTGGCGAAAACACAAGATACAGATTTTTTAGTTATATATAGAGCAGATATATTTGCAAGTGAATTTTTGGTGTTGCGTAGAAATTTTTTACTCAGATAGCAGAAGCGCCCCATGGGTTGTCTTTTGACCGAAAGGGAATGATAAGGCTTGCTATGGAATCCTTCAACAAAGTTAGAAGTTCGAGGCATTCCTTTGACGATGCGAAAATCACAATCTTCAAGTGCCTAATAATGAATAAATAAGTTGAAATGACCATAATCATAGTGTTACTATGATTTATTTTGAACACATGTTTATTGATAACAGATGTGGAAGATGAGCCTGAAATTGTATAACAAAAAACTAAGCCTGATGTTGCATATCAGCTAATTCGCTAGCTGCAAGCTCGGGCTCATTCTTCGTAATCTCCATATATTTACCGACCACCACTTTTTTCTTGTAATTACTTAAATACTTAGTATATTCTAAAGCCATGATGGATAGGACAACATAACAGAATTTACAAAATTGGCGAAATGCATCCATCCGAATTTGGCCACTTACATAAATGGCGAAATAGGTTGTAAAATAGGGAGCAAAAAGGTGTATTTTTTCCGGATATTATTTCGCCAAAAACCATATATCAGCTTTCGCCATTGACGATTTCGCCAAATTCACCGACAAGGAGCAAGTGTTTAGTGCTTTTGTTGCCATGCCAAAATAACTTAAGGGTGTCGGTCCTTTTGAGACAGGCTGTACATATTTGGTTCTGTTCTGTGCCGTAGTTCTTTTTCTTCACTTCAATCTTGTTGAGAACGTTTTCTTTTATGGACGATAATGTAATGTCCAAGTATTATACGCGTCGCTAATGGGCGGCTTGACAGTCTCGCGTCAATTCACTTTCACTTTGTATGTAGATTAGCGTGATTTGCATTTGATTTAAATAAATATCTACTACTTTCATGTATAATAAATCTATTGAATGCAATGCTAATATTTTCTATTACTTTTCTGGGCGTCTATATTTTTTGAGAACCCAATGTCAATGTTGTTGACCGATTTGAATATGAACAGCAGCAAGTGGCAGAAGTAGATGGTAATGGAAGTCCCCATCTCCCGTCATAGTATCACACATACAAACTAACCTCGAAACAATAAGTTTCGCTTCCGACACCTCAACTACATTGCATTTTGTGTTGGAAAGAGGTATATCTTCCGAAAAGCGGTTTCTACGTACGAACTAGGCTCTTCTATGCCTACCGTTGTCTACAGGTAATAATGTATCCACACTACGTACACGCACTACCGCACTACCGCACTTCACGCGCGTACTACGTGAATATTGAATATAGGAGAAGAGATGAGATGAGGTACACGGTGGAAGCATGTACCTGCTGGAGCAGAAGTTCAAAAGTGGACAGGAAGATTCAAATGTGGTGTGGTGTTTCGCTCATTGATTGTTCATTCATTCTACATCTACATACAATTTTCTCTGATCTAATATTCCTGCTCATACAAACACCCTACTACGCTCATCTAATCAATCTGTTATCTGTTAAATCTTAAATCTGCAGTTATTTAGTTGCTAGTGGCTGGTAATCTGGTAAGTCGTCGGTGCATGCATATTCCAAATTCGCAACAAAACTGACAAGCTTACTAAACCCGTGTCTATTTGAATAGTAACAAGCCCCTCTCTAATAGTGACAATAATTGTCTATTGTCACTCGGAACTCTGAGTGGGTGATTGCGAATTGCGATTACTGTTGAGTATTAAAAAAAAATTATAACCATTTAGATAACCGATAACCATGAACTCCCAGGTCGAAGTAGATAAATTACTCAACGCAGCATCAAATATCGTAAAAGAGTACAAGAAGTCATTGGAGAATCGATCTACCTTTCGTTTCGTTCAAAGACGTGAAATATCGAAAAGGAGAATTAAAGCTCTAGTCAACGACTTCAATGTATTCTCCTCGGACTTGGCCGATATTGAGAAGAATATCGAGAAGATGCTCGAAGAAAGAGTTAAGCGATAACAGGATGAAGGTCGGTATTTATTAAAAAACAAATCAACATAAATAAAAAAATTTGACTAAAATTGAATCTGATGTTTTTTGGAAAACCAAGAAATCAATGTTTAAAAAATACATTTGAGTATCCAATGTATATGTTCATTCATTATATTTAATTTTAAGGAAACCTTGGAGAATATGTTAGCTCCACTGCGTAGGATAGTACTCTGGCATACTGGTTGGAGCTTGTGAGAGGCTTATGGCCGTAGACAATCCAAATTCCAACGGCTCCTGGTATCCAAAGGATTTAAAATCTTGGGAATTCATTGAAGCGTATAGGAGCTTGGTGAGCTTAAAAACAGAGATCAGATTGCCTGAACGATTTTGAAGAGTAGACCAATCGATTTGCATTATAGCCTTCTCTGATCTAGCCAATCCTAAGTAATGAAATTGCTGTGAACGTTTCAAATAGAGTTTTCCATTCAAGGGGAACCATTGTTAGCTGTTCAGAAGAGCACTTTGATTTATGGGGAAAGAAGTGGCTGGAGAGAACAGTCTCAGCTCAGGACCAGATTCATGTTAGAAAATATTCTGGAATCCTCAAGATGCAACCAGGCATCCAACTGGAAACTATCAATAATTCCGGAAATATAAATCCAACCTGAGCATATTGGAAGTTCATGTTCAGGAGCTTGAATGTCAGCATGTCAGCATTCAACATGTGCACTTTTCTTTCGAGCAAAGTAACATAACATCCGGCCCCCAGTTTCCATTTCTAGAAGGGCCAAAACGTGTCTCTTGACTGATTTTTAAAAAATCGAAGTGAAGGGGAAGAATAATTGGACGAATACACGAAGCGTGGAATTCTAATAAATACGAGAAATGCCAGACAGATGATGCTGAGATGTTGAGAATATTTAGCATTGAGAAACAGGAGTAATGGGAGGACTGTCAATGAGAAAATAATAAATATAATAAATTCCCCAGAGCTTCATTAGGCCCTCCTTTCTAGCCTAATAAACCCGTGATGAGAGTTAAAGAATTTGGCAAAGAGCTCTCGAATAAAGTCGGAGGAGTAGCGTGTGACGAAGGAAAATTTCGGCTTCGGCAGCTCCAAGCTTGGAACCACAAGACTTCAAACCAAATTAATGGTTTTCTATGAAAAATACGTGGTACTTTGTTCAAGTAATTATATTATCATCTATTATTCTAACTGTATAGAATGCTATATGCGCGTGTTTGAAGTGAAACATGTTTTTCTAGCTAGTTTTGAAAAATGACTCCGGCAGAGGGCACTTCTTTCCTTGTTGTTGTGAGTTTAGCTTATACCTTAACTAGTTGGACCCTGAATTCTGAATCAGTGCAGTGACACTGGCCTGTTGAATTTGCCAAATTTCATTCAATGTATTTGTTGTATACGTTTAATTGAACTGTCTTCACATTTGAATACATAATATGTAGTCATTGCATGTGCATAATACTTAGATTGATGTACACCGATTGTACACACAGTGTGTTCGATTATGTGGTCAGGACACTGGTTCCTGGTCGTTGCCACTAAGAACCATGTTGACAGAGTTGGTGGGCGACAGACGAACAGATGCGCAGATACCCAGTAGCTCGACATTATAAAGGTTGATCGTGCAGAAGTATGTTGCCAGGAGAATGGTCATTGATTGACAAAATAGATATACAGCATCTCTTCATTACAAAGAGTGATTGATTAGTTTCAAAATTCAAAGACTATTTCCTGATTTCCAAGAACAAGAACTGTATTGCTGATACTTTCCGATTCAACATTGCGGGACGGGCGGGACGGGCGCGACTGCCATTAGTTGCATTGCAACCTACTTACTACATACCAACCGACTACATGTTGTACACGGAACGTATTACCGAAATTAGTACTTTACTTTAGGTATTAGTGACAACAAGTTACTGCAACCAACTTAGTTATACGAAATGATATCTAGGTTATTTTGTAGTCGAATCTTGCCAAGTATTAACATTACAATATACTCTTCTTACAGCTCAGACTGCTGCATTATTAAATATAAATACTAGAAGGTAACAGTAGGAAAGTGTGTGGGTAGGAACAATCTTTAACATGCATGTTGCTTTCTGTGGATTTTAATTTATATTGACATCTGATGGTTGAAGGTGGAGTTGAAGTGATGTTGAACGATTTACCCCACGGCTTCAAGCCAGTCGGAGATGGAACCCAAACCCAAATCTTTCTTGGCCGATCCAGTGGCGAACTCAATCTGTAAATAGAAAACATTATTTTGAATAAGAATTGAATCTTTTGTCAGTTGCAACATGCAACGCGGATAAACAATTTCGCAAAATTGACCAATCGATCAGTCAGAGAAGACCTTAGACGGACATGTTAGTCGAGAACTGTACCTTAAACTTGGAAATTTTGTTGTAAAATTCCCGGTCGGCTGCGCCAAGCATCTGATATAAGCCCTTTGTTTGAGATTCTGCTTGTTCCTTAATGCGCAAGGTGAGCCTGATATATTACATGAAAGAACTATTGTAAGCACATTAGAATTCGAAATGACTTATCGATTCATTCACTACAGTAGATTTGGTATTGGTATTATTGGGTTATTGATTTTTACAACTCAAGTTCCAGGTGAAGGCGTGGATTTTTAAGTAGTTTGGAGCTGGGTCGGTCGTTTTTGTTGGCAAATATGAGTATCCGGGGCTTCAGGAGCTGGACCGTGGGGTCAAAGAGTATGATGTCATATAGAATTTTAGCAGCTTCACGAACCGCCTTCCGTCCACCAGCCGCGTCGAGGATCAATATGATTCCCCGTATTCCCGTCTTCCCTTCTTTCCAGAATTTCTCAAACGCGCACTTGTCACCTGGAACGTCCTTGAAAAGGAGTGGCGGCTTTGCACTTTCCGGAATCATATAGTCGCCTTGGTTGACTGTTTCCGATGGAACTGTTGGGAGTTCTAGTCCGAGGACCAACTTCATAAAGAGACTCGTCTTCCCAGCAAAACTAGGACCGATAAGAAGGATTGTCCTTCCTCGCTTAACCCCTTGATGGTAAATATACCCTAGAAATAAAATACACGGAAACCATTTCAGCTTAATTTGAATTTGAAGAATCGTCCAAGACGTTGTTTTGTGAAACTTCTTACCAACTACTAGCACGATCAAGCAAATTAGAACCAAGAGTTCCATCCACATGGGGTCATTTGGTCCGGGTAAATACTCCAGTTGTTGGACGAGGACTCCAACCTCCGTGTTCATCGACTATTTAAGTAATTGTGACAAAGGAATAGCAGGATTAATTAATATTCAAAACTCGGAAACCGAATTCCATCAGGATATGAATGAGATGAGTATGAGTACAACATATTTCTGGCCGTAAATTCGGGTGAGTTGAGGAGATATTTAATGCAACATTAGGCCGTCTGACTGTGTTATTACTACATATGTATGATGTAGTTACCTTCACCAGCATGATTTTCCTCAAGACAAAAGATGATTTTTTTTCTCAAATGAAACTATCCATCCACAGGTGGGTGTGAGTCAGTCAGGTGTTCGGTCACAGAATTAGCTTGTCCAAAACTTCTCCTAAGGGGTTGAGAGTAAACGAAATGTATTTTAACTGAATTACTTTAACTTTGAGAATAATTTCAAAATAACGTCAGATTTCAGAACCAAAAGTATCCAAACAAATTGAAAGTTGGATATTGTGGCAAAAGCAAAAATTGAAAGTGGAAAGACAAAAGAGAAAGAGAGATTCGCGAATGTTGGAGACGAGCCGGTTCGTAATGCGATACGCTGTCTGCTTCGGTTTGAGCTTTCCCACCAACAACTCACTCGAGACCGAGAACCAATCCGTTTTCGGTTCTCTCACTCTTCTATGCTTCATCTCCTGCATTTAACGTCGTTTCAGATTCAAGTGAGTCAGAACCATCGAGTCTTAAATTCCGGTTTTAGAATTCTATGCAAAACGCTAACCGCACATTCATTCACATACATTAATTTCATAATTTCACGATTATCATGTGCATCAAGGGAAAAGCTTGTTCAAGTACGTGCAGTTGTTCCTGTGAAGTAGTCTGTAGTAATTACCGCATTTCACATTCACCACAAAAAGTATCGTAAATAAATGAATGCTCGATTCTTGAACATAAAGTCCTATTTTCATGCAAATCTCTCGATTTTCTATTTTCATTAGCTTTGAGATAAAAGTACGTTGTAAGTAATTGTGTATGATTTGACTGTGATTCTGGGAGAAGTATTAAAATATGCAACCCTGCAAATGGGTCATTTTATTATCAGATCACACTCAAGTCACAGTGGTTTAGAGGGAGGCAGTTGTTTTGTATGATATAAAATACAATGCAATATGCAATTTTCCAGTATTACGTAATTCTGATCGAAGAATTGAAAGTTACAGATCGTTTTCTAGATTTAATTTAATTTTCTCGAAGAAGCCATCGGGGTAAAGTACTTCTTCGGGTCGTAAAGAATTCTTTAAGTCGTGTCATTTTCAGTCTGTAAACGTCGTATTTTAGTTTATATATAAATTAGTTTTCAGGGGAGGTGATCTCAGAAAATTTCATGAATTTGAAGGGCTACCTGGCCAAACAATATAGACATGATGAAAACAATCAAAGTCATTGAAATAGGCAGATTGAAAATTAAATTGAAAGCTGAAATCGTACCCAATGCTCGCCAAAGCAACACCGGCGGTGTTTCAAAATATCGTTTTATGTTGATCAAGGCCAAAGTGCTAAGAATTTTGAGACGCAAGGTGGGAAGTCCTTCGCTTCCATAAATTTATTAGGTAACGGGACCAGCGCTATCAAATTCAAATTATGTGGAACGAATGTCAATAATTGATACTATTGAAGAATCAAAACCTGCGTGTGCGTGCATTTTATTTCCGATTAAACCGAGCCATCACAAATGTACTACTGGCATTTCTTCTTACCCCATTTGTACAAACTGCAATATTTTAATATTTTATAAAACAAAACAACAGCTTGGACTAGCGCAAACTCAACCCATCAAAGTTATGTTAAAATGGGCCATCAATTTCAGCAAGAACTGTGTATAACGGCAAAATTTCGCATTACAAGTTGATAGTAATTACATAAAAGTAGAACAGCACGCGCTGATTCTCCAATACGACACATCACTAGCCTATATACTTTAATTATTGTATATTTTATTTGGTTCAATTTCCTAATTTTAGTAAGTGATATTTTATTAGTTTGCCAAATTGCAATTCAATTCCTTAAATGGAATTAGCAAGGATATCCATTAATTAACGGCTTAATGCAAATTAAGCAACTAAAACACCTGAGGTCTCACACACTTAGGTATTGCATTTGGCAAAGGAATTGATAAACAGCAGAAAAATAGGAATGCTAGACCTGTTCAAATTCTTTGGCAAACTCCAATTTAAATTGATTTTTAATGAAATAAATTTATTCAATCTACTCATATAGAATTTCAATAGGTTTCGATAGTGAATAGTGAACGTACGAACCCTTAACTCGGCCTCCAACTAATTTCACTAAGAGGCGTTTACCAAAGGTTTCTATCTACGTTCTCTGTGTTACTCGTATTGTACATCGCATCCCCAGCATCACGTAGACCCAAAATTCTTACTTCAAAAACCCAATACTCTCTGCCTGTTCTTGTTCTTCCTACATATTACAAACCCAACGCTTTTCTTTAACCTACAGACACAACCCCGCCATAAACCCCTCCTCGCCTAATTGTGATGATGACAAGAAGTGACAAAGCGGGACTGTCACTTTCCAAATCCGTTCCCAATAGAATTGGGCACCTCTGAACTGATGAACGGAGGAGTTCCATATTGGGCAGAGAGGCTCTTAGAAATTTAGTGAAAGTATTCAGAGGTGAAAGGGGGGAATTGAGTAAGACATAATACAATCATTGACGTGATTTTTATGAATAGAGGTTATTACTCCCTGTATGATAATGATTAGAGAAGAATGTCACTGGCAGAACGTAGAGAGAGAGAAAAAAAAAAGTTTATCTCGCCCTGCTATGATTGATCACATCCCGAGCTCCCCGGCTCCACTCCTTTCCTAATCCCTTTGGAAACATCACGAAGCATTTATTGATGTGAATAAAAGAGGAAGCGGAGAACAAAGGGGAAGTTGACACAATGCACTGTCTCCGTCTCCAGGGACGTGTCTGGCTCGCATTCCGGAGCAGACGCTTAGCCTACTCCAGGCTTAACACTAACTTACTCAAATCAAGGATTAAATCAACTTTTATGGAATTCATCTCCTGTAATCGACTCGGGTCCAAATATTAATGATTTCGAAAGACATCAAACCATCCATCAATTTTGTCATACCGGAATATTAACTTTATTCAAAAGAATAAGGAAAAATTGAAGAAAACAGCATAAAATTTTATTGGTACTTTTCGTTGTTAGAAAACAAAAGTGAATTGTCAATATTGAAAAACTTTAGTGGGGTGCTTTGAAGGATTCTTATTATTAGTGCTCAGGATCTGAGTCTCAATCCTAAAATGGGACGAGTCCTTGGGATTTTACAACCAATCTAACCTTGACAGACCAACTTTGTGGCCTTACTAATTTTCCGGAATTGGTCAGATGAAGCAGCATTATGTATCCTGGACCAAATTGAATGAGTTCCTCATAAGCTCAATGCTCAGTTGTTGTCATTTGATCAATCCAGTTTATGTTCTGAACATTCAGTGGAATAGTACGGATTTCCTTGAAACTTTCTCTTAACTTCCAACTATTTACTGAGGATACAATTTTGACAATATTTTTTGGACCAAGGAGAATCACTTAGAAAAATGGGATGAAATCAGAAACAGGCTCAAGCCTCAGAATCCTTCCTGACTAACTCCATCCGTTTATTTGGGGAGAGAGAGAAAGGAAACCGTTTCTCCTCTTCCCTGCACACAAGAATACTTTATTATCATGAAAAATTATTACACCTTTGGACTGGTTGAATGGTGGAAGGAGAGATAGAAGAGAAGCAGCAGTGGGCAGATGAAAGGTTTGGCCCTGGAAAGCCATAGTTACCTTTTTTTTCCTTGAAGCCTATTATATGCCTCTCTGCTCACTCTAACTGTAAATGGGAAGGATGAGAAGGAAATAGATCATTTATAAGTAAGGAAGCTAAAGTGTCGTATGTTTTTGATGTGGTTCTGGGACCTGTTCCTCGGTGTGGGCAGTAGAGAAAGTATTTATATGCAAAAACATGTTTTGCGTTGGGCAGATGTGGATTTTAAACTTGATCTCAGCAATTCACAGAATTTTATAGGCATGTTTTACATAGCTTAAAATTATTTGCAGTTTTGATACTTTTCTATTTATGGTCCATATATTTGTATATATAATTGGGAGTTTTAAAACACAGTTTTGACATTTAACTACATATTCTTGCATATTTTTTGGCACATTTTTATATTTCAAGTTTATGTTATAGCTGTGCTTTTACTGCATATTTTGAAACTTTTTGAACGTTTTTCATATTATATTAGAGAGTCATTCAAAAAATTTGGAAAGCTTTTAGTTTTAGGGAATATCTAGTTAAAAAATTTAAAATATTGTTGATATTATTTTGGCGTTTTTCTACATTTTTTGAGTTTCTACTTGGATGGATGACTTGGATGACTAAATTTTATATCTGGCATTAATTTTTTCGAAAATTAAGTGCATATTTTTGCTTAGAAAGCAATGTTTTTCTGTTTTTGGCCCACATTGATCTTTTTGCAGCATATTTTGTGCATCTGTTGTTATTTTCTGCATATATTGTCAATTGTCAGCTGTGATGCATATTTTGCTGCATATTTTGTCAATTTTCAGCTGTGGTGCATATTTTGGTGCATATTTTGTACATATTATTGTCAATTGCCATTTTTTCTGCATATTGTGTGCCTATATTGTCAATTGTTAGCTGGGATGCATATTTTGCTGCATATTTTGTCAATTGTCAACTGTGAAACATATTTGGTTGCATATTTTGTGCAGATAAAAATGTCGTTTTTGTTGCATGTTTTGTTAGTTAAACTTTATTGTTAATTGTCAGCTTTGCTATATATTTTATGCAAATATGGTCTATTTTACTCGCACATTATGTGAATATTCTATAGAAAGCTTTGCCGCATATCCAAGTTCAAACTTCAGCCCTTTTTTAGGCATACAAGTCCTATCCTTCATTGAGAAGGAAAGGAAGCGGCCAAGACCTGGGTCCCAAACGATAGAGAACCTATTTAACTAATCCTTGAAGCTCCAAGTACCTCCTCGCCGGCTCTCGCATCCGAAATTGATTGTGTACAATGGAAAGCAACTAAGTTGGTTTTAGAGACGACAAGGAGAAGATTTATCGTTTTTCTGTGCACAAGACAGAAAAGGAGAGAAGATCAGTAGTATAAAAAATACATTTCCCAATTGCTTAATGCTCAGTTTAGCTTTTTTTTTCAGAACCACGGAATGCCTAGAACAAGGGCTACTGGGAACTACGCCCTTCTCTCTCTCTCAAAAACTTGGTGTCCTCTACCCTGAGCTCCTCTGCTTAATCCAAATAAAGAGTGCAAAACAGGAAGAACAGGAAAACAAGGGAAAATGTAGTTGTTTGAAGGGTATATCGAAGTGAAAAGTGGAGAAAGTCCAACTAAACCCTTCACTTCTTGGGCCTGTCACAAGAGGCAAAAAAACCTTTTTCATGAAGCATCTTTCTCTTATTACTTCTTGCCTTCCCTTTCTGAACAGACTTGGCCCGTTGAGCTAAAGCCAGTCGTACCTCGAGCCCCATCCACTTTCTCCAGCCAAGAGCACGGGAATACGCGCCGTCGCCCGTACTCAGTGCTTTCCCCTCTTTCCCCATCAACTCCGCTCCCTTTACGCTCAGTTCCTCTCCAGCCTCCAATCCGTTAACCTAGTTAGCACAAATACGAGCTCCTTTGATTTCCAACAAAAAAAAAAGTTTGGGTCCTTCCTGAACTCATCGTTGAAAATTTTAAGGTTGAAAAACTTGGACCAGAGATACCAGATCAGAAGACGAGTGCGTGTAAAAGTGTAATCTGCTCCAGCCGCATCATCACAACTATTTTTTTTTCTCAGGGTGAAAGCGAGAGACAATGGACTTGCGGAACGCAAAGTTTCTCAGTGATCTCTCATGCTCAAGTCGCCGGAGAGTTCCCGTCAGTTCTTTCCTTGGAACCGTCTAGTCAAGACTTCTAGCTTAAAACGAGTTGTCCATTAAGTGTCCATTAAGAACCATGCTCGTCCTTCACCACTCACTCTGTGTCAACTGGTCAGCTCTCATCTGGATCCTCATGGTCTGCCAGACCGCGAGGCTCCAAAGCGGTGAGTTTTTTTTTACTCCTACATCCTAAATTATGTATTTATCTTCACAGAAACCACTTCATAACCTCAAGCTTTTTTTTGTGAAAGAAGGAAGGGGCGTCATATCTTTACCAAACTTTCTTTCTCTCTTCTTTTTTTGTGCGTAGGAAGGTTGTATGCGATCTACGTGCGTTTTGGTATGGTTTTTGGATATTTTTTGGTCGAATTTCCTTCAATTGGGACGTTTAAAAATGTGTAATTTAAATTTAAATTTCAAATAGCATAAAATTTTAAAGATGAACCTGCCACGTGACAGTGCTAACAAAAACCTAAAATTTCAACAACTCAGCTGTCGGGCTTCTAACTCTGCTTTCGAATTACAGGGGAACTTTAATTTTGATTATTATTTGCAATAGAAACGGATCCTCTTGGGCTCAATATTTGCTTAGAATATGACAAGACACAAAACTCATATAATACACAGTGTAACTCATTTTTTTACACACGTGATAGCTATATATGTTTCAATGTTCCCAATTTTGCCAATGTCCAATTCTACTAGCAAAAATGGAAAGAAATGGAAAATATATCAAGTAGGCTGAAAAGTTAACGACGATATAAATAATGAAAAGATGCATAAAAATATAAATATTCGGGAAAACATATTATTTACCAGAAAACATTGAAATGTTTATCTTTTTAACTTGCTTTGGCATGCTCACATAAAAATATATTCTCAGTCTTCCAAAATCCGAAAATATATATTTAGCGTATTTAAGAAGTTCTTGTAAAATAAATGGAACGTTTCATTGCATTTTATTTACAAGTGAAGAATTTATACAGAAATATAAAGTAAACATCTCGACCCTGCTTCCTAAATTAGCTCAAAATCAAAGCTCAATCAATTTGTGGCATTTCCCGACTGTTCGTTGAAATAATCCAGTTATAATTTATAAATTCCTAGATTTAATTGCTGATATACAATACTTGTCAAACAGCCCTCTTTAAAACATCCCTAGCGGTAAGCAATGGCTAAACTCTATTAACCGCCCAACCTAACCTCACTTTGATCCCGATTCTGAAGTGGCCCAAGAGTTCATAGAACAAAGTAGATTAGATCAACCCCTCGAACCTCTTTGTTGTTGGAAGACAGTAAAAAGATAATGGAAAGGCGTAAGGTTATGTATAAGAAGAAAGGTTCAAGACCCAGAGGGAAAGTAACGGTGAAAGTGTATTTTCCCCAAATCTCCGACTTTTGGTTTTTTTGAACGAGGCGAGTTTGTTGTTGAGTTGTTGGGGAGGGTTTATTCCTTCGCAGGTGGAATGGGTTTGATGAATGAAGAGTGTCTACTCGGCTGGTTGGTTCAGAGAAGACGCAGATAATAATACGAATTGGAAGAAGAACAGAAGACGACTCGGGTTCCCAAGGAGGTTCTGAAATGACGTACAAGTGTTCTATCATGTTCCAACTATCCACACACGTAAAAAAAAACTTGCTGTTTTTCTTGAGAGTGAAAAGTGAAAGTGGGTAGAGCGGAAGAAAGTGGGTTCGGGAGCCCTCCTGGGCCTGAGTGAAGGAGCAGAAGGGAAGTGACGGGACTGAAGTGGACTACACTTATGAAATATTATATAGTCGATCAACTTGTCATATTCCCAGCTCCGTCCCAACTCCACATATGGACCCATCCTCACTTTCTAATCCATCCTCAAAGTCGTTAAGTCCGAACTTGGAGAAGAAGAAAGGAGAAAACCCGCTGTCTTGCCCAACTGGGAACCCGACCAAAGCTCAACTGGAGGGAACCTCAGAAATTCCGGGTTTTCTTAGCCAAAAGTTACATGCATGGTGGAGGCATATGCTTAATTTCAGAGTTCGTGTCATTCAGATGCCCTTCTCGAGGTCAGGAAGTGGAAGGGTTATTCAAAACTTGTGCACTACTTTTTTTCTTGGAGAAAGTTCATCAGGTATAGGGATTCTTGTCTACGTCTTGACAGTTTAACATTATTCACATGTCAGGATTTATTACTCTGTGTTTATACGGCAGCGGAGCTTGTGCACCAAACCGTGGCCTAATTTTTCATTCCATGCTCTTGTTTAACCGGAAAATTGAAAAATTACGAAGTGAGGAGCATCAAGTACTTGATTCTTGGCTTGTCAGGCTGTTTTACTGATAGTGTGAGTACAGTGGATGCTCCGAATTAACCCTCATGTCCCATATGAGGACGTAGCGATAAATGTGTACATTTTGTGAACACAGGCGTGTTTACTTGCATAACCCCGTCCCATACCCACTTCCTTACGTCAAGACTATGAAAAAAGCTTGTATGTACACAAAAGACGCTCCAAATATGCACTGAAACATACAATATACACCACAAATCGCAAAGCAATGTAAGAATGAAATAAATAACAAATTCGGTTTTCGACAAAATTTACCTCTAACTTTTTACAAAGTATATTCCCGGAATGTCAGTTAAGTTTTTATAAAGTTGTTGAAAAACATCAAATTAAAATATAGCCGTTACATTTTTGAAATTGCAAAACAAGGCATTGGTAAAAAGTAAAATCCTAAAATCAGCGTAGAAAACAAATACAATATAAAAACACTCCAATTATATTAAAATATGCAGTGAACTTTTTGAGACAAATACACACATAGAATTTCGAAACAGCGAATGCTTGGTACAGAATCCAGTTAGTCCAGTTAACCCAATTTAAAAAATGTAAAAAACAAGCAAAATTAATCTCAAGTCTAGATTTTTTAAATCGCAAAACAGGAAAACAGAAGCAAAGTGTGTATGTGAAGATATGCAGTTAAATTTTGCGCCAAAATGCTGATTTATGTTTCTACTAAAATATGCAGCGAAAGGCAGCTTTTATGCAAAAATGCATATTTATAATTTTAGAAAATTGGATGCTTGTATAGAATCCTGCCAACAAAGATATGAAAACTTAAGCGATCTTGAAAAGCATAAGAATTCTGAAATTGTAAAACAAGACATTGCCAAGAAATAAAGTACAAATATACATTATAAAATTTCTACGCTCGTGCAAATCTTTGACATTTTAGGGTACAAAATATACAGTGATCCACTAAAAACATGTTTTTGCATAAGAAGCCTTTCCACAGTCATGTCGGGGAAGAAAACTGGGTTTTGAGATCCGTATGCTCCTGGGATTCTGGGATTGAACTGATTAGAAGCCACCCTGTAGCTCACTCACATTACTTCTGCCCTTCGATAGAACCCAAAAACTGGGGAAGAAGAGGCCGGAAGACAAGGAAAGCGGAATGGGAAAGAAAAAAAAGGCGGAGGTTTTGGGAAAAGAAAGCGAAAGTATATTAAAGTTATTTTCTGGTCTAGTAGATTTAACAAGAGAGTGTATAAAGCTGGAATGTGTCTGCTCATCCCCAACTTGTGTTATTTGAAGAAGTGAAGACAGAGAAGACAGGAGCCGTGGCTCCGAAAAAGGGAACAAGTAATATTATAAAGTTATGAGGGGAAAGAGTCCCGGAAGTATTTTATGATGGAAGACTCATGTGATGAGTGCTACACATTCGATTGTCTTCATGTGAGCAGGAGCCAACGAAGAAGAAAAGACGCTCCACGCATCTCCCACTCTCCAACCATTCTTCACGCATTTCTATTAATACGGACGACTCACCGACTCAAAACATTATCTTTTGACGTGCCCTATTTTCTTCATGACACGGGAAAGGAAGAAAGTAGAAACTAAGCGGTCAGTACTCAAAAGTTGGGCTTAGGGCTTCCGTCTCCGCTATAGGCTAAACTATCTTACATGGCTTGACAGCTTACGTCAAACAATCCCGCTTTGACTAGGCCTTGACTTTCGTCTTTATTAGTCGAGTCTATATGTATGACTTTATGGCTGGATTCGTGGCATGAGAAAAACGCTAAACCATTATTTTTTTATGGGCCAATGAGTCATCTAAGAATTTTTTTAATTAATGAAAATCAAATGAAAATCGAAGACTTGTAAGTATGGCAAAATTGTATTTAATTCAGAATTTAGGTATTTATTGTTAAGTAACTATATTTGTATGCTTGCTCTAAATATCATTTCTTCGAATTACTTAATAAAAAGACTTAATATTTTAGTCACCTAAGATTAATCCTCTTTTCACCTAATTTTTACTAAAATTGACCTGCACTGCTTTTCATCTAAAAAAGCTGTTTCTCAACTTTAATACCTAATTTAAACTACTCTTGACGTAAGTTGTTTCCTT
>JAQFYU010000369.1:0-23659 GCA_034694905.1 Ceratophysella granulata | reverse complement strand
ACAAATGACTTCTGAATAAATTGCTTTTGTTCTTGAGATACAGGTAGAAGGACATTACTTAATGAGTGCCCCTCGTACTACAATTCTTTTAGCTCCAAATATTTCACAGGAATTCCAAAGTGAAGAATACAGAAAGGAATAGTGAAACTCGCAATTTTCAATTGAAGCTGTGAACAAAGAGCAACCGCTTGATTGGTATTCTGTATTCCAGAACCAGCTCCACACGTCGATGATCAACTCATGGTGTGCGGAGCTTTGCAAGACGATGATAGCAGTTCGGATCTGTTGGTGGCAGAAGAGTCTGACGGAAAGAAGTACGAAGAATAAGTCCAAAGCCCAGTTTAACATTGAGGACTCAAACGGGAATGAAATGATTTCCGATGAACCTCCACGACCTAACTCTCCGCACAGAGACTCCTACGACTACCTTCCGCCGTCTTTCTCCAAGGCTACACTCGATAAACTGCTTACATCGCACCTGACCACTGCGGGAACGACTATTATCGTGGGCTCGGATGCCATTGCCATAAATCAGGTAATAATAACGGTCTATTTCATTGAGTTTATTACAATGTGAAAAGTGAAAACCGAAAAAGCGAAGAGTTGTGTACGAAGTCCTACGCAGGCGAGTTCAAGTTTCAACACTGGACAGGAAGCACATCTAGAAATTCGCCATTCACTGCCACGCTATGGTGATACCAGAAGTGTTGATGGCTCAAGTAGTTAAATGATGGTAGTCCAGTATGAATAAAGTAAACCTTCAACCCCAGTGACTTTTTCAATAACTGAAACTGTTTTAAAGGCCGTTTACTTACAACTTTTGTACATTGAACGTGACTTGGGGTCGTTCAGTATATAAATAGCGCTGTCATATATCGTTGGCCCTCACGATGATGGTTTTGTGAAACACGTTCTTTGATCGCTCAGATACTTCTTTGCACGCGACATACAATGTCTCCAAGATTCGATGTTTTGAATTTTGAAGCACCTGTCTAAGTAAAGTAAATTATTTTCACATCATTCTTTCCACCTATATGCTGTATGCTATATATTTTCGTTCCAATGCAATAACTTGAAACTGCTGAGTATCGCTGAGAAGTGGTTTTTCGAGTATTTCTGAGAATTCGTTTTTTTTCATAACTCAGGCATTCGATCTCGAAAAAGAGGCACCACGCAATTGTTAACGATTCGGCTTTATGACTATCTTACGATTTGTATGAACGAAAGAATGCTTGTATTGAAAATTGTATAGTTCTATGTGCTTGTGCTTGCTATACTGTGGTTTAACGTTTAACCCGATCGATTTGCAGGTTATTCGGTTCCTGCTATGTTTTTCGAGAGGGGAAGAAGGATATTGTTCTAGATACGTTCTCCCAACTCTGCCAGATACCTTTATGAAAGGACTATTTGTTCAGGTAATTAACACTCAAGTTGCGTTGCATATTTCATCATGCTTTCGGCGCTTGGAATGAAAACTCATTTTCTATTTCGTTGTTTCACCCAGGGCTTAATTTTGGGTGAGATTGGAGAAAGAAGCATATCTCTGAATCAAATTAATTCAAACCGATACCCATTTACATACGTGAGTATAATGAACACTTACTTTAAGATGAACGTTCTTTGTTGGTTTTGAAAATGGTAAAAGTGATTAATCGGAGCAATTTTCCATTTATTTGTTTAGATGGAAATGGCGGGAAAGTACAACAGAATTCGTCAAATGACACCACAGAATCACAAGCAACAACGGGAGACTACACTGGTTCAAGAGTTGACTGCTCTATGGCACAATACTTCCTTTGTTTCACCAAATGTTGAGTAAGGGACATTGACAGTCAACTAATAAGTAGTACTTTGGAAGAAAAACTCAAGAGATTTAGTTTACGAAATGAGATTGTTCTAGCGAACTCAAAACTCAATCACAATTTATCTCGATCACAGGACAGCTCGTTTTCATTTTAGCTTGAAGGTTGTGATGAGACTTAAACCGTTGTCAATTGATACTATGTTTCAGTCTATTTCCGCACCATGTGAAGGAAGTAGCAGATTTCGTTTGTAGATTCCTGGCTGATCTGCTTCTACTCAAGTCTGAAAGACGATATGCCCGACTTCTGCTCTTCCGACGAAGTCTACATGCGAAGGCCCTGTCGCTTATAACCTACCTTCACTCAATTCGGTAATTCAATTTATCTTCCCAACATATGAGAACGGATCTCTTCTGTATCTCTACTTGTCATGTCAGTGAAGATAATTGTGATTTGGAAATTAATTTGCTTGTAATAGGGTGAAACATCAGAAAGAAAAGTCGCAGCTGCTCAAACGCCTCAAAGAAACGTTGCGACTTGACGAAGCGGAGTACCTTATTGTCCAAATGACAGCTGAGAGGATACGGCCAGGCGTTCTTGATATTCTTCGTTGAGGCCGAGAAGACAGACTTAGTTTAAAGTACGGAGCTTCTCCTTCTATCCCTCTCCGTCTTCAGCTATAATACTCATTGGAATTGGAAGCATGGGAAGTACATTGGATCAAAATTCGGTGCTAATGCGCAGTGAATATTTTTTGCTATGAATTGTTTACCACTCAGTCCCGCCTCGATTACTGTCAGAGCACATTTATAGTTATTGTAAATTGTGTAAATCATAAATCACATGAAACCAGAGTAGCTAGCTCAAGTCTTGAAACAGCCGTAATACACGGACTTGACACTAACAGATCACGAGCATATTATTGAGTATTGGTTCTAGGAACTGACTCGTCGAGGCTGCCTTAACGCGCATAACTATTTTAATAAGTACGATAAACACTCCCATATAAATACTCCTATTTATACAGATATATGTCAGTATGCATATTAATATTGAAGCTATTTATTATTTCCTTTATGTCCTTCCTACCGACTCAATTGGAAAGAAAAACAATGATTTGCCAGTTAGGTGAGATTTGTCTCGACTACGGCTTTATATCGAGTTTGACCAACTGCATATCCAAATAATTCTATGATTAGTATCCCTGTGTAATTTTGTGCTGAAATACGAAATAAAGCCTTGTACTCACTTCGTCATTGGAACATTTCTGTACAAAATCTCTTGTTACTTGCAAACTTACATAATCTCGTTGAAAAATTCTGTATAAAACTAGTACTTATCCCATTCCTTGTTCACTGGTTCAAGCACGTGTAATCTCACTTGTTTCAGTGTTTACATAACATCAATCTTGTAAAGACGTCCATCTTCTGATGTAAAGTGCATGTGCAAAATGAGAACAATGACTTGGTACGTCTTTTGAACCAAATAGGTTGTATTTGAACTTTGTACTGTATATATTTACATTACTAGGCCGTATTATTCCATTCGATCTAATCACCTGGCTCAGTTCATAGCTATGCAGATGATTGATTACAACTATGCGTGTAATCAACGACTGTTGTGCAATGTACCTACGGGTCAAGGGATTCTGATTCTGAGCATCTTTAGAATGAATTGTTGAACTTATATGCCTGTTAATTCCTCACCAAAAAATATGTAAAGAGCATTCGGCTATCGATAGAAAGTAATAGCATTCGCCATTCGTCGCAATTAGGATTCAACCAAAGGAATGTTTAAGCGAAAAAGGTATAGTTCAATTCGAATTTGACCGACCTTGTTCTCTTTGTATGTATTTCATAATTTATTTAAACCGAAACTTAGCCGAGTAAAGACAATAATTATCTCACAGAACTATAATGGAGAACAACAAAAACAATATAAAAGAGTAAAAGAAAGAAGCGAAGAAATCCCAGACTATAGGTTGTCTCTTTACGTTTCCATTGTGTCATCTTCAACAACTTTCACGTATAGAACATTGTTACATCTGATGAGGATCTCTCCTAAATATCCGGTGGGACCAGTTTCCGTATATTCATGGGTTCCAGCCAACTGCAATGTTGGCACAAAAATAATTGAACACATTAGTCAGAGTAGAGTATATACAGCTCAAACGCTTGCTTGATTGCAAGCGGGCTTAGCCTAGTGTAGTTCATGAGTAACATGGCATTTATCCTGACCTGCCCTTGGCCCTGGGTTTGATTACTCTTTCATCACAATAACGCTATGTGCGAATAGAGTTATTTCGAATGCGAATGCCACTTATTATGGAGAACAATAGTTCTCTGAGAGTATTATCCCGATTGTGCTCGGATTTCCCTATACGAATCCCGCGCAACGAAGGTAAAAATGGAAAATCTAACGAAGAGTACCTGCGCCTGCGCCTACTTTCCCTACCTTCAACCCGGTTTTGGAATCATTTAAAAGGTTAAACACTTAAGGTTCTTAATTAGTTAAGTATTATTATCTATTCTTACCTGCAAGTTCATGTATCCATCGACAGATGCGAGGTACCCTTTGTATTCTTGACCCCACTTCAGCTTAACCACGACGTTGCGTCCAGTCAGGGAGTTGAGGAAAGGTTTTGGGTTCACGGGCATGCTCTGCATCTACAAATTATGATGTGAACGATGACGTTAATTATCAATTTCCCGATTCATTCAATCCAACTCTCAACAAACAATAAGTAGGTCAATAAATACGAAATAATGATATTTCATGTGCTAACATATATTTTATGTGCTAACATATTAACATGTCCTAACAAGCGCTTACTACTTGTATTTCAATTATTTTTGGTAGAAGTAGTTTCCATTTTAGAGTTTGGATTTGGAGTTCTCTCATCTCGTCCAAGCTCTTGTAAGGTGACTTGGTACAACACCCGTCCTACATTATGTTTTACATTCTATTCAAACAATGAAATTGTATTCCTCGATTTCAAACGTTTGACTTTTAATCGTATTACACTGTCACCTGTTGAAAAATTTAATGCCCGTACGCTGCCGTACAAATTAAAACCCGACGCCCAAGAAGTCTGTGGATTGCCGAGCTAATTATCGGATTTTCAAAACCCATCATTCGTACATCGTATCGTAGAGACATGCGTAATGGACCAAGCTCCAGGGGGTATCAGGCTCTTAAAATCCAAGCCGGCGAGTGCGAACGTTTCGGCATTTGCGCGATATTGTTTTCCCATCTTCCTTTTCTTCCTTTTTTCCCTGTCCCTCTTTCTTTTTCCCTCTTTGTCGCGCTTGCGCTCTCACATGTTTTTCCGTTTAAGCGCCTATAAATATAAATTCGGTACTTACTGTACTTTTGAGATTTATAATTCAAGCCACCATTCGTTTAGAAAGTGGAATTGCATTGCAAATACAAACACTGAAACTATTCTGACGCCAGATAGACAATAGATGTCAAATTTTTAAGAAATAGAACACTACTGCTTGATATCTAAAAAAAATTTAGTAATTCCGAAAGACCGATATTTTCCGTTTGAAATATATGTATTATAGTATAATTTTGAAGGTTGTGAGACAACTTTTTCTGATTATAATTTGAAAAATTAAAAACTCCTCTCGACGTGTAGTGTAGAAACTTCAAACATTATGGTCAGAACATTCTTTAGTGCGAAGCGCAGCGCAAGCCATTTCTTTGGAATATTTGATAGGATTGTGTCAATAGCATCGTACCTAAGTATTGACGCCATGCGATATGCGACATGCGATTGGGATTGCCTGGCCCCTTCCGTGATCCATTCCCTATTTATGGCTTCTCCATTCAAGGCTAAATCGTGCACAAAACGCAGAAAACGAATATACTAAATGCAACGTCTATCGATCCCCTGATTTTCGTGTACAACGTGTGACGTGTAACGATCCGTCCGATCGTCTAATCTGTGACCGTAGCTCTACCGCGGATCGGAACTTGATCCCCCAACTTCTCGCCGGGCTATTCCAGACTGACCTTGACCGATGATATATGATGTATGACGAATGACGTCTGACCCCAGGATAAGGATGAGGATGCCGGATGCTGACAGATGCACGAATGAAACACGGTTAGGCAGGGAACACTATATAAATATGGAGCTGCGAGACAAAGTGCTTCTCGCACGTAAACCTGGAGCCTTCTGCCCTCAGTTCTCTGTGGAGAACGGGATAGCGTCTCTTCTTGGCTCAAGCCTCGTGGGTTGAGACTTGAGACGAGAGGAAGTGAAAGGGAGAGTTGTGGGTGCAGACCATTGCACCTGCTGCGTTGCAATGCAGACGATTGCACACGTACGTGTTGCGTTGCAAGTTGGGCGGCGAAAATTATTAGGCGGGCGACAATTGGGCGGGTTTGTAGAACATGCTAAGCAGTGTCGTATTGAGTTTTGTTGTGATGCTAATTTGATAGCAGTTAATATGTATATATAGATACCGCTATACAGCGTTAGAATAGTAAGCTAGGATATAACTTCAACATATAACTTATGTAACATTTGCATCGGGCAGCATACACCCTCATATTTTGACAAAACATGAGGCTAATCTAGCCTAACCTAACTGAATAACTCTAATTTAACAAATTTTTCATATCCGCCCAATTGTCGCCACCTAATTGTCCCCGCCCAACTGTCGACGCCCAATTGTCGCCGCCCAATTGTCGCCCCACCCAATTGTCGCCCGCCTAATTGTCGCCCCACCCAATTGTCACCCGCCCAATTGTCCCCGCCAAATTTTCGCATAATCATCGAGTCACGGGGTCCCCTGCTCTTTAGGGGTATAGGAGGTTTCCAGGTATGCGACTAATATCCGATCTGTTCATTTACTTGAAAACCATTCATCATCGGAGAAAACCTAAATACATATCATTCATTTTTATTATTTCTATTTACCAGGTTAAGAGCCGACCGAAACCGAAAGCAACAAATACGTAGAATTAGAACTACCCCTAAGTTTTACTACACATCTTCTGATGGGTATTTTAGGGTAAACCGCAGAGCGTGTCCGATATTGAAAACTATGCTTTAGATACATATCTTTCCTTTTATCCTCGAAATTGAACTCAGGACTTTGTAAAGCTGAATTTTGGAGATTCTAATCTAACATCTTCCTACTTACGAAAGCTGTGCACTACGTACAGTAGTGAGAAGAAACAAGTGCTTTTCCTTTGTGTACAGTGAGCAGAATTTTATATTAACTACATTATTTAATGTAAGACGCAACGTACTTATGTGCCAAGATTGCCCGCGCCCACTCAATAACCTTAACATTACGACAAGAAGTGAATAATTCTCTTTTCGCCTTGATGTGTTGTATCAAAATCGAATAAACGTTCAGATGAAACACACAAATCGATTCACTTGACATTGCCTCGCGTCTGGTTTGAACGAACAGCAACGTTTCATCTGAAATAATAACTAATAATTCCTGTAGGTCACCGTCTAATCTGGGAATGCACAAGGTGGTTGAACAATGAATTTATGCATTCCTTTTAAATCAACTTCGGAGAAATCTGCCAGAAAACTTTGGCCTTGTTTCTTGTTTCGTAAATCTGTTGTCGGCTGAGACTTTAACGATAAATAATGCTGGAAGATTTAATGATAAAAGGGCAAATATAGAACAGGCAGGCGGAAAGAAGCATTGATTTCATCATGCACTTTACAGTATAGTACTCTTGAAGTGGAATAGTATGTATTTCATGAAGAAAGCTTAGTGCTTGCAACTTGTAACGAAAGGAGATAGTCCTACTGTAGTTTCCTTTTCGTGTCACTACTAATAATGACACTGGCTGGACGATCACGAGTCAGTATAATTCGGTCTAGGCCTCCGCAACCCTGAGAATTTTTATAGACGAAATTGAACGTCGAACACTAGACATTTAGAAGACCTTGGGTTTTTCGCTCGATTGAATGTACATTCCGCATATTCACGCTGCACGTGCTGGGTGCCTAAAATGCTGAAGTCATCTCGCTTTCGCGCCCATTTACCATTCTTTGAATTGCCTAAATAACACAGGAAAGCTGTTGTGTTTTGCGTTGGTGCCAAAGGATTTTAATTTCTACATGTGTTCGTAGAGGTTTCTGTATCCTTTGCTACAATCCACCCATGTGCTATCAAGCTGGTGGTTTCTAATAATAGTTCTGAAATCCGGGTCAACGGTTACGAATACGAATCAGGCAGGATGCAGGTATGAGTTCGTTTCTTATAGGCTGGTAGAACCTGAAGTTACTCGTTTTTTCCCATGACGTCACTGCACAGTTTTCCCTATCTAAAATGAGTTTTCGGTTCACTCCTCGTTTACGGCTAAACGAAGGAAGCTAGACATTTCTAAATTACATATTCGGAATCTGCATGAAATTCTACGTCAGATCGCATATCAAAACATTTTCTGTAAATTAAATTGAGGTGCGCAATTAATTGTTGAAAAAGAGTATTTTGCTCATGCCTTCATGTGCTAACTCATCTGCTCCTGCCCTCACGCTCACTCCAAAAAAATCCACCCCACGCTCTTGCATGAGACTGTGTCGCTGCAACCGTCAGCGACTCCAGCGGAGGTCTACCAGCCTCTGCTTTTGCACCTCCTTCATTTCCATGTCTCCTGACTGTCCTCATTCCCTTTATCTTTTAAAGTAAAGATCTTCTTTGCGTGTCCTTACATTAGACCTCGACAATTGTGGTTTGTGGGTGATCTCGAATTTTAATTCCAGTGGGACATGGGACATGTGCCAAGACAAATATAAACCAGTGTTCACGGGTTGTCTTCAGCTCTTTAGCGACTGACAGCTTTTATCCTTATTTCAGAAGTTGGTCAGTCTCAATTAAGTGAAGTTTGAAATACGGATCTATGAAATAATACAAAATAGAAGACTTTGCAAGATGAGTGGACAAGGGAACTCATCGAACAAATCTGTCGTGGCATGCAGCAATGGTGCTGGTAAAGCTTCGCAATCCGATGAAGGCCTAAATGACCATCAGGTGGAAGTGGATGTCCAGATAAACCTGCTAGATCTTTACGCACTAAAATACTTTACCTGGAGATCTCCATCGATGATCGTAAAGAACAGTAAGTACAGCCGAATTTCGTACCTTATTCAAAGTGACTTAATATTTAAATCCGGTTTTAACATACAATAAGTGACCTCAACTGCTTTATGTGTCGTGTTAGGTCAGAGTCGATTATGACCACCCGGATTTGGAGTCGACCGGAGTCAGTTTATGCAAACTATAAAATAATGTATCTCTGAAAAAGAGGATGACTCTTCGTGATTTTCTTATAAATATTTATAGAACGAGAATTCTAACGTAAAAAATATGAAGATTTTTCAATTTACAACCGACGAAGGCTCAGAGTTAGAATTAATATCTTAGTTTCCAATACTTAGTTCCTTCACGAAGGTTGTGCATTGAAAATTTCTCATATTTTGTAGTTAGAATTCTTGTTTTATAGTTATTAAGGGCATCACGAAGGAAGAGGTTGCCTCCTTTTCAGATGCACTTGGAAAAGTCTTTTGAGTGTTAAACTCTGCCTATAGTTACGTTTAATTTGGTTTAACTGCCAGAAGTATTGAAATACTTGTTATTGCCATTCCAATGGGTGGCCCGCGGTAAATACACTGCTACTGCTAAGGAGCAATTTAGCCCGTAACCTTATGGCGAATCCCTTTGTTTATCTCAAACATGGACAATTATTTCAGGAATCGTTTGACTTAGGACCTTGTGGTCAAGTTTGTTTGATTCTCAATGTAATTGACGTCAAAAATTTAAATTGCTTAATACTGCATAACAAGACGAAGTACCAATACCACATAATTGAGGTGAAACGGGAAAAAGTTCGTTATCTCGTGGTTAGAATTGGAGTCAGAGTCATGGTAGGGTAGGCGAATTTTGTTCGACTCGACTCCTTGTAAAAACTGGATGGGAATGGGAATGGGATTAGAAAACTCTACTCTGAACTTCGACTCCGATCCGACATGTCTATTGGAACAGAAATCTGAAGTACTTTCTTTGACTTTCTTTCTAGACTTTCTTCTGTTTAATTCTCAGGGTTTACTAATTGTCTTATACCTTCCCTTAGGCCAGCGAGTGAATTTGTCTTTACAAATCACAGAAGTATGAAAAACTATATGTAAATCAAAAAATATAACCGAATGATCCTAGAATTCTCTGACTTCCTAGACGGGAGGTTCCCAGGGCCCACTTTACTTTTTTCTTTTAGAAACAATAAATGCTTCCACTTTAGATCCTGATTCTGATAACAGCGAAGTTGGAATTTTAGACAATCATGAAATTATTACAGTAAATTCCACAATTGAGCTGTCAATCAAACATTCGACTTGTCTAAGTAGCCCAGAAGTGACATAATTTAATGCGATCTTCCACAGAGGTTCCTTTGCCCCGAAGCGGACACCGTATCATCAACGACGGGGTCAACTTGTACTCGTTTGGAGGCTATCTGGAGGCACCAGGTGTTCCAAATCCAGAAAACAATGGGGTTCCTGTCCCAAACATCGTCCAACAGACACTCTTCAACGAGGTAAAACTCCCGTTCCCATATTAGTTATTTGATTCCTTCTTCCTTCCGATTTCTGAGATTATGTTGCTATTCAAGTAAATATTCCTTTCTATGCAGCTGTGGAGCTTTAATATGACTGATGATCAATGGCAGCTTCATCCCACGACAGGCGAGCATCCAACAGAATTGGCTTCATTTTCTGCTGTCCGTCATGGACATTTCCTGGTCGTTTTCGGCGGAACTGGAATCCCTTTTGGTGACGCCGCGTCAAACCGAATGCACGTCTGTGACCTTAGAAACAAGGTTTGGGAATTGGTGGAGACGACTGGAACCCCGCCAACTCCTCTATATGGCCAAGTAAGTCAATGTTATGCTTAGAGTTTTAAAATTGAAACATCACTGGAACTACCATCTCTGATCTCATGTTCGTCTAAATAGAATTGAGATACAGAGATGGTAAAGTTTCATTGAAGTTTCAGTGAAGGGTTGTATCTCATACAGACCATACTTTACACCTTCCAATGCTATTCTGTTTACGGTTTGTGTTTGACTATTAAAGATTAAAGACCCTGAGAATTGGCTACTGCATGTACATTTTGTGCCATATTTCAGGGCGTCCTCATGGTCGACGACTACTTCTACACTGTTGGAGGTACAACAGGGTTTACTTACTCAATTGATGTTCATCGACTGAATTTGAAGACATTTATCTGGGAAGAACTGTACGTCTCAGTGGGGAACGAGTATGATGATCCTGAAAAGCGGTAATTCACTCTTTCGCTCTGAATTGAGCACGTTCTTGTGAGCTCTGACATGAGCAGTGAATTACCTCTGTTGGTTCTGCCTTATCAGATATCGACACGAGCTGGTGTA
The DNA here is from genome assembly GCA_034694905.1 of Ceratophysella granulata. Classification (NCBI taxonomy): domain Eukaryota; kingdom Metazoa; phylum Arthropoda; class Collembola; order Poduromorpha; family Hypogastruridae; genus Ceratophysella; species Ceratophysella granulata. The sequence continues at coordinate 12,431 of JAQFYU010000369.1, read as the reverse complement.
TGACGGAGATTTGCTTTATGTTCTCGGAGGTGGAACTGCTAACACCACCTGCAAGCTGGAAATTTTGCCAGCATTTAATGTTCAGGATAAAGTTTGGTACTCTGTCCACACAAAGAAGGGTGCAGATGGAATTCCTTCTCCAAGGAAGTGTCAGGGTGTTGTTCAATTGGGGAAGGGTAGGTGATCTGCGCTTTAACAACATATTTCATCTAATGCGCGCTTTCAGATGCCTGTGCTTCTCTGTTGAACTTCCATGCCTGGTTCGATTTTAGCTTGTGAAGGTTAAAAGGTTGTTTACAGCTATGTCTATTTGAAATACATAGACGTCTATATGTGTGGAGGATTCGACAACCAACGAATTTACTTGGATCTTTGGAACTTGAACTTAAAGGATCGAGTCTGGACTCTAATTCCTGTTTATATGCCACTTCCACTATATTTCCATGGGTGCACAGTTACAGATGTAGGTTTGTCTATTGTTACACCCGTGATGTGTTATTTCTTTGGCATTTGCCACAAACTCTTTAAATATTAGCAGAACCAAGAACTATTTGAATATCCCACAGGCTGGCTGCATGTTCGTCTTTGGTGGCGTTTCAACCCTGCCAGTCCCAACCACTCTGGGACAAGTAGTTGTCAGATCCAACCGAGTTTTCAGCATCTGGCTGAAAGTACCTTCTCTTCAGGAACTGGCTTGGGATACACTTCTGGCCTCCTCTCCCCAGTTGAAGACTACAAAAAGAGCAACACTCCTGGGAATTGGGATTCCTGCACAGTTCGCCGAGCGATTGTCTGAGCACGGGTCAACCATCTCTTAGACCCAGGTACTTCTGCGCTATTCTCATTGATTTGTACAAAATTGCTAAAAAGGACACATGTTCGTTGTTAAAGGTAATTAGCTATCCGGTGCACTGTACACCAAAAGTTACGAGGTAGGTTGAAGTGACTACAAAGAGTCTGTCAAGTATCAAAATCAAAAATCATTTCATGTTGGCTATTATGGTATTTATGAAATGAACGGTATCGCAAATAAACTGAGAGCAGCGCAGCGGGAACTCTACTAGGAATGGGGATAGGATGCGAAGGATATTCATTTATGCGTGTGCGTTTACAAAAAGTGTTCACTGGTGATACTTAATAGATTTAAAACTTTATATTTTGTTATTATTGTGACATGGACGACGCAGGACGCGTTGTCTCTTTACCCACCTGAGCTGTGTCACTTACTTTGATTCGAAATATCATCCGATGGGCGTCATTATGTTATCGTATTGTGGTATTTCTAACAATAGGGACTCGAATTAGAATTTGTAGAGTGTCGAGCTTGAACTTGTTACAATAAGCTACTATGTACTTTTGTACCTTCCTCCTTCCCCAATGTGATACTACGAATTCCTATGAAAGTTAATAAAATTTTCTACGTCTTTACACTACTTATGCGTGAATGTCTTGATTGAGGTTTCGATTTACTTACGATATATTGAAATTGTCTATTTTGGATTTACCCAATGATGAAGTACAAAACACGATTGTCTCGTAGTATATTGACAAACAGGTTGCACGACTATTGAATTGAGTAAGAGCTAAGCCATTCTTCTGTACTTCAGTGAAGATTTTAAATTGGAGCACGAGAGGCGCGGGTTGCAAGGCAGAATCCAGGTCCCTCCAACTTCAATTTAATTAAGTGTACTACAATTTCACCTCGCCACAAATCCCAATTAAGCTAAAAATTCCAAATCGCCAAATAAGCAATACAACACAATTTTGGTGTTAAATTACGTCTTATTCGGCATGGTATTACCGTAAAATAAGAGCGTACGTTCGTGGTTCATAAACTAATAAGCTAGGTAATTTCGACAGCGATACAGGATGAAATTCGCTAAACCTTTTGTTTACATAGCACACTTCTGTTGAAGTGTAATACATGACAAATAATGTGACACTGCTTCGTCATATTCACTTTGAAACTTAGAATTTTACTTTCGGTCAGAACTGGATCTATAGAATGTGTTCCATCTAGTAACAAATATATCTGGTATTTGGTGTTTCTTTTTGAAATCTTGCTTCGAAAATAAAACGCGTACATCAGAGTACTATCAATGGGATTTAGCAACTGTGGCAAAGGGCGGAGAGTTTGTTTGTATCCAGTTCCAGCGTTTGAACAAAAATATATTTAATGAATGCTATGTTGAAGAAGGTTAGTTATATTCCATATTTTTGGCTAAATTACTTAGACAGGTTCAACTACAAGTACGATACTTCTGTTTCGGCATATGAGTTTAACGCATGCCTTCCAATAGTTGTGTTTCTTTCACCAGATTCCTTTGACCACTTAGGAATGGAGCATTCGAGAGGACAGAAGTTATCTACTATCTGGTTACATCCGTGTTCCAAAATTTATCAGAAACTGAACTCGAATGTGAGATCTTGTATCTGGTACAATTGTACAAGTAGCCGAAATTACGAATGAAATGTGGTTGGCATATCATTTGGTTGACTTGAGATAGAGAACGAAGCTAGATACCATACGAGTATAATATGTTACAGTTCTGGCTGTACATTCGTGGAATGGCAGGAGCTGACAGGAGAGCGGCTCCTAGGGCCGAGGACACCGTGAGACGAATCAGTGAGAAGCGGTGAAGCTGCGGATTGTTCCCGTCTAGGAGTCCAAGAGCTTGGCAGAAACCAGGTTCCAGGTGTGGCCAGGATTTCCAGACAGAACCAATGCAAACGACGGGAAGGCCTTGTGGGCCACTGAACAGTTCCTGATAAAGATCACATAGGTAGTTAGACAAAATCATTCTCAGTGAACGCGGAGACAAACTACAGGAAAGGAAAAGGAAATACATATTCTTAGTCTCGCTGAAACAAGGCCAAGGTCAAGTGCAGCACGAGTATTATCACTCGTTCCCTCCCAGATCAAATTCCTATAGACATGCTGCACTAAAACTTTGCACACGACGTTAAAGGAGGAAAACCAAAATCAGCAGTCTCAAACTCGCACCAACACTTATCCCTGTGTGTTTCTATTGTACACTAGGAATGTCAACAATGGGAATGCTACAAGCATATATCCAAATGATTGATATTGGCTGATTCAAAAGTGGGAAGTGAGCGACGCGTGTACTTAGCAGGACAGAAGAGCAGGACAGAAGAGCTTACAATAATCAGACACTCACTGGAGCAATTTTCGGACGAACTGCGAGAAGGTGTTTGGCCAGGGTCTCTCCAGCCCTTGAGAAGAGGAATTTCGATAAGGGGTCCCCACTGTCCGCTCCCTGCGCCAACTTCAAAGCGAGTTTGGCATAGAAGGGCTTGTCGAAGCACTTGTAGCAGTGCTTTAGCATTCCTGCACTGTAGAGCATCAAATATTGGCACACCATTAGTACTTCTGTCCCAAGCACTTGAATTATGCACGGGTCCGAGTGGTGGTAGTAATGGTTAATGGTATGTACACAGATCAATATATCTCTGCCTCCGGTGCGAAGCTTACTTGTCCTCAACGTTGAAGTGCTCCTTGACAGCTTCCCAAACGAAGGTGATTGGGTACGGAGCAGCCTCGTAGTTGTCCCGTTCCTTGATGCAGTACTTCACAGCTTCGTGCGCTATCCACCATGCTACAAAGAAGTCAGGCATATACAATACGATAGTTCGGCAAGCAAACCGGAAATGGCAACGGGCATTTCACTCACCCGCTCCTTCATCTCCCAACAAGTAGCTCCACCCTCCACAACGAGCTTCTGTCTTGTCAGGGTTTATGAGAAGACAGTTCGAACCTGTCCCTGCAATTAGGACAATCCCACCTGGAACAGAAACAGACACAATGCGTTTCAATTTCAATAGTGCAAAAAATTTACTAATCACGGTAATTTATAGTTATAATTCTAGGTCATGAATCCGGAGAAGCAAATCATTGTAATCGTGGACTGTGAGCCTATGCGTCCACATGCATGCATTGACACTATTGGTTCTCCTTCGTTCCGCTGGGCAAGGAAACACGTGTTTGTATTTAATTTAAATATTTTATAATTAACCAGTTCGGTGCAGGCAGGTATCATCACATCACCCATCTTGTTCTAAAATCATGGGACTACATTACTCACGAAACTACTTGATGGATTGATATTTCCATAAGTAGCCGCCCTTGGATTGGATAGGTTTTTGATAGGCATGAATAAATACAACGTAAATTGAACAAGTTGATGCACCAACTGAGTAAGAATTTAGAGTCAAGTCGCCAAGTGTCATTCAATATTGGGCCAAATTCAGGAACAGGGAACAGGCGGTAACCACTAATGGTAACGACTCGAACTAACCACTTGCTCTGCTCGCGTTTCGGAAAATCTAACTTAATCTAAAGTGAAGGCCGGTGGACATCATCGTCCTTTGCGATACTTCTACATGTATCGTATTTAGCAAGCCTAGTTGTAGCCAATTATGTTTGATTTTATATGAATTGTGCTTCAGACACTTTTACTGCAATTATGTTGTGCGGGTTGAGTAGCACGCAGCAAGTACGAGGAGGCGCTTGGATGATAAACATGACAGTTCAGCTTAACTTGTGTTGCAAATTGAGTATTCGAGGTGTTAAGAATATCATAATTTGAAATGTATTCCTACTATTAGCATTAGATATATGTACCACTACTATATGGTAAACTCTTGACTATTTGGTGGAACAGAGAACAGATTTGTTGAACACGGGATTTATGCCATTCTTAGGTTGAAGTCGGATTCCGTAGCTTAGCAGTCCTTCAGTTTGAAATTACATTTAAGCTTGCAAGCGTAGAAAATTGGCTATTTACTTGAGATGCGACATTATTCAATATATTCTCGTGCTCCAGGATTATGTGCCACACTTTCGGCTTCGACTTCAGATGCTCTGTCTGTGATGCCGGGTCGGGTAATTTACCTTTGTCGGAGGCTGCGTAGAGTGGTCCCACGGTATCGGACTCGACCTCGACTTGTCCAATATTGGGAAGCTTGACCTTGATGAGGGACTTGAGTTCCTCATTCGTTTCCCTTTCTTCGCATCCGCTGAGGCAGAGACCCTGCACTCAACACAAAAGACAAGGTTCCAATTCAGACTCATTCCAACTTTGTGACGTGCGTCACAGAGCGTGGTTTCCAAGACACAGTGTATTATTAGCTCTCGAGGCCTAGTTCAGGTCCTGTCACTTACGAGCCCCGACAGCGGTTCCGCGACTGAAATCCCAGCATTTTCCTTCAGTTTCTCTAGAATTCGAATAATCTGATTGCTGCACTCTTCTAGCCCTAAAATCTAAAGAGAGAGGAATAAATTAAATTCAATTGGCACAATAACAAGCTTCAAGGAGACTTTAGGCTGAATTCAATGCCTTCCTTTATGGCGTGTTGTTAAATTACCCAATGGTTCGTTGGTGGTTCGTCTTTTAGCTCCGAAATTGTCCGTCCTTGTTCGTCCAACAGGACAGCAGTGGAGTGAGTTGCCCCGCTGAAAAACAAATCAGAGCAACATAAGTAAAACGATCTCTTTTTAGCTCACAATTTGCACACAATGCATCACAAAACATAATAATGCCCTATATTCATTCTGGATTAAGGGGCTCATTTTGCGTTTAGAGTTGAGTCTGTCGCGACAGTAGACTCCTGTCTCAGTGCATACATATAATAAATAGTAATAGTGGTAGTATAAGACAAACAGGCCATATATATCATGCGACAATTGGTTGGAATAGGCTGCACTATGTAGGTACTACTGTACTAGGCTTCAATTTAAAATAGACAGCATTAATTTAATCTGAGGAGGTTAGATCGAGTCGGCTGACTTTCGTGTGTAGCTTTTCAGGTAAGTTAAGTACTATTAATGATAGTACGCACACACATGTGTTCCACGTGAACAGAATGAGTGTGATGTGAATGGGTATGCAAATGATCTTCATTGCGATCAGATTAAGCTTCTAATTTACATAGTTAGTGTAGTAGTGCAACCTTCAACTTCCATCAGGATCAGGATTATGACGAAAGTCAAAAAGGGATTAATCTGTTCAGAATACTCGTATCCGCGAGTGGAATATAATATATTGACTCCTCCTAAGTACTTAATTAACAATAATTAACAATGACCCACTTTCTCAGAGCATGATCAATAGAGATTCCGGGAATCTCGAGGTTTAAATAGTATCAATTTAATTTAATAATTTCATTGCTAACAAGTTAGAGCTCAGTCGTATATCTTAACTTAGCACACAGGTCCAGTGCAAACACCCTATCATATTTCAACTAGCACACCATGACATACGGGTCATGACATGATGTACTGGTCATGTGCCGTAAAGTCGTGATAACACGTTGTCATGCAGTGAAGTCTATGTTCCTCAACATTGCTTCACGCCTGCATCACAAATCCCAAAGGCAAATGAAAAAGTTCTTCAATACATTTTGTTCCACACTTATTAGTTAAACTCGAACGTTATTATGTTAAGTATACATAGTAAGGTTCATATTGCGATGTACCGTATTTGCACTACAAATTCGTAAATCGTACGGAACTTGACATCTCGAATTGGTGCAATGTGCAAAACTTGTGTGAGTTTCAATCTTTGATTCAATCTACCAACGTGTTGGAATTCCAATTCAATCAACTCGCATACTCCCATTCCCATCCCAAACCAATCACCATCCCAACTTCCAATTCCAACTGAAAGAAAGCTCAGATACAGATGGTTGCTAACACAACAGTGGAGCTTATTAGCGCTACCACCCACCCACTCGACTCCTATCGGAATGCATCTACTTTTAACCCAACGCTTGTCCTGTTACGCTTTTACTGTAATGTGTTATTTACTGTACATTGCCTATCGATCGATCGAAGCTCTATCTAGCTTCATAGGCGTTTCGGTTTGGCCATTTAGTAGGGAATACCATGAAAGTCGTGCTAAACGCATCATCGGATGTGTGTCCCGACTCCCGACCAGGGATTACCTAGACACTAGACCTACTTCAAATTCCAGTTTTAAATGCTACCAAGAACTCTATGTATGCCGTCATGTTTCAGTGAGACACGTCAATATGACAGAATGGAGAAGATTGTGAGCGGCAGGATAATAATAAAGGTGGCCGGGTGCCAAGTTCAATGTTTGTCTATCACTTGAGATACCAGCTCATTATTCGTTTCGAATTGCAAGGAGGGAATGGATTATCACCCTACAAGAGGACATCTAGTTCAGAATGATAATTCTACGTGGAACGCAAGTTCAAGGTGATAAGCGATACACACGACAAAAGTCAATAATCACTTCTTATACACACATGCAATATTCCAAAAGTAAAAGAACTTCACCTGGAGTAAATCTGAACCTAAACCTACATTACTAGTCATTGACGTAGAAATTGATTGATTCGATTTTATTTAAGCGCAACGAACAATACCATGCAACGACATAATGGGCGATCAAATGACATGACGCATACATAATCTCAAGTCGCCAATTGCGCACAAGCTTTTGGATTTTTAAAATTATGATCTGATCAATCAACAGAAGCAATTTGGATTTTGAATGGTATGCGTACTTTAAGCTCAAACATCAACATCGCACATATCACTAACGGAGAACGGAGTTAGTCAAATCAGTTTAAATCGGCAATTGGCATTTGGTACTGCATTTATTAAAGGCTGGGCGAGATGCAGTTAATTAATACAGTCTGATGAAACAAATGGCGTAGAAGTAAATTGCACAGAATGGCGCCTTTATTAGTTTGATGATGAATGATGAATGATGAATGAACCAAGAGCAATAGCCAAGTTGAGAATCTATGTACTTCTACTACATACCCACTACCCACTAGATTAGAACCTGTAGCAAAAGCAAACGCGTATGAAAACCATTCTAACCAGGAATGAAGAGGAAAGGGTGATAAGTGGAGGCATATATCTACTAGTGCTTTTACACATGACAGTTGTCATCCTAATTGGTTGTCTCGATGATAGGGAGCTATCAGTGATCATTAGTCAATACGTCAATAGTGAAGATCAGTTTTGTAATTAAGCTCTGCAAGCCTTCTCAATGAAAAAACCCTGTCAGTGACAGTGAGACTCAAACAAATGAGGTTTCCCAGTTTACCTTTGTTAGCCAATTGGACATGTTCGATGGTAACTTTTATTACTTAGCAGGTAGTTCCAAGTTTTCAGCAAGGCTGAAATTACGCCGATCCATCAACGCAACGTGTCAGGTTCTGACTTCTAACTTTAGACCTATCAACTCACTAATTCAGTCCCGCTTTTCATCAATTCGCATCGCCGGCAGTAATGAAGTAAGGTGAACTAAGCTGTAGGCCTAATGCATAAAATGGTATGTCGCTGAGCACGAAGTAGATATTATTCATAGTAGCTAGTGTGATTTTAGATTACCATTTACAATGTTCTCAAAATCGACTCTACTGAAAGCAAAAAAGTGATTCGATAGGGAATTGTGAGACAAAATTAATTCGAGAACGTGCGTCAGAGTTTGTTTGGAGACAGCTGTTGCTGTTACCATTCTCGTTTAATCCTTCCATCGTGCATGTATAAGCCCAAAACAGGATCACGAATAATCCAGAATAGTTAATCTCTTAAATATATTCAATTTTAATATGCGTTGCCTATTTGTCAGCTTGAAACTAGTCTTCCTATCTAACCCTAACCCACCAGCGCACTTCTGCTTCTGTCGAGGCTAAAATTAACTGCGCTTTCTTTGAACTGTTCAGTAGTGGCTTACGGCTTACAGTAAGTATAGTACAACATATTTCAGCTTTCAGCATATTTCTAGTGTCATCGAGCAAAGTTCAATGTTTCTTAATTTGGACAAACCCATGAAAAGACTTGAATTGCAAGAAACTACCAGCAGCAGTGCACAAAAATTATAAACCATGTGAATAATTCGTGAAATCGTTTGTGCCCGCGCCTGTTGCGTTGGAATATTAGCTTGTAGCAAGAATAGGATGAATCGACATTTTGTGTTCCTTTTCCTAAGGACGCAAATATAGATCGCCACTGTGCACGAAGTATTTAAATCGAAATTGTACTAGTACTACAATTTAAAGTTAACATCAGTCGGTTCGTCAGTAAACATGTTAGTTAAAGGCATTTGAGGTCAAACAAGATTTTTGTCATACCTACATTTGACTTGTCTTAAGAAAGTCTGGGCGATCGAACATCGAACCAGTTCGGATTCGGATGACAAAAGAGAAATGAGTGGGCAGCCCTAGCCCCAGTCCCTTGAACAATAGGACATATGTAGGACAGGACAGATAGGACGTCAACGAATGACGATCCCCCCAGTGGTATTTCTTTTCTATCATACTAATGATACAGATACCAGTACTACTGTGAATCGAAAAGCAGGAGGAATGAAGTGCAGAAAGTAAAAGTTCACATAACATCGCCGTCGCAGCGCAGTTCGCAGTCAACAGTTGGTTCGACTAAAATACATTTTTTTATATTTGACATGCATGCTCAAAAATAGCGGCAGAAGTGGTTGTGTGCTTATGCTTACCCTTCAATTCCTGCGAAGTACTTTCCCATCCCTGCGTTGAATTTCCAAGAAGTCTGGAAGATAATTTCGTTGTCAATTAAATGAAGACTGAATATTTATCGAAATCCTTGGAAGAAGAGGAGCCACGGCACAGAACCGAGTCGAACAAGAGCACCTGAGCGACTGACTGGACAGAGACAGAGCGGTAACACTTTACTCACTCGTATGTGTGTGTGTTGTATCTTCGGGCGAGTACGTACGAGCCTGCAATTTTGCCTATCTCTGTCTGTACATCGTGCGATTCATTCGTACAAAAACGTCACAGTGTCCCGTGTGTGTACGAGTACGGACACACAGCTTTCACATGGTGGCAAACTTCTCTGAATACAATTTGCCTGTAAGTTGTATGTAAGCACACAGCATACATCGAAGGAGCAAGATAATGCAGGAAGTTTCGCTTAGTACGAAAACGATAACACGCTCTTAGCGAACTTGGAAGACATGTAAAGATTTCTACTTCGATTAGAGAAATTAATTAATTGAACTGACAAAAAGCTTGGCTTTGATACTTATACTTCTTCAGTTCTTCACGTAGTAATAATTGGCAACCGAGCTACAGAAAAATGGGAAATAAAATAATGTTAAGATGAACAACGCATTTCTCATTTGCATTTGCAATGCAACTCATTTGCATCGCAGGTTGGAGTGGAAGAAAACGGACCACTTTTTTGACCCATAGTGTTTTTTGCATTTCTTTACGAATTAGGTCATTCGAAGACTTTTTATTTTTGCAAGTTTTCAAGTTAGGTTAGGTTTCCGGAAAATTTGCAATTATTTTGCTTTGTTTTATGAGCATCTTGTCCGTTGTCCGCTTCAGATGTTAAGTTGCGTACAAAGGGAAGTGATGATAATTGGTTCAAGACTGTGGCAGGCAGGTCAGAGTAATTGAACATACCAATAATACATAAAGAATTGGCGGCTTGGTTACATTATTAACTATTACATTATTATGTAGAAAGTATTGAGAGTACTTCTGGTTACCCGAGCTTGGAGCGGTTATTGCACGACCATTGAACTCTAAATTAGTAGCAAAATATTTACAGTAGCTTGTGAAATTTAATTAAAACCGAATTTGTAATTTGTATATGCAATTTCAGAAACACTGTAAGCATTTCACGTTTTTCAAATTACTATTTGAAATGTTTCCGAATTTTCCCATCAATACAATTCAATTCAGAAATTGAGCTCGATTGAAACCTGAATGGAGATTTTGAAACCGTATACATATAACTTGGCAATATTGAATATTCGTTTCTCGGATCCGCGGAACCTTTTCCCATTTTGGTTCAGATGGATCTAGCATTCGGCAAAAAGTGGATCCGGATCCGTATGGAGCACTAGAATACTAGTAATATACTAGCTTATATTTTATGTCAACCGATTACGAAAATGTAAAGAAATATTAATTAATAAAGGGCCCGCCTAAATACCTTGACCCCGGCCCGAAAATTACACGGCTCGGCTCTGCAATATTCAACCGCAGCAGAGTCAACAATTAGCGATGAACAAAAAAATTTCGCTATAAAAAAACTATGAATCTTTTGTATTTTTCACAGGTCGGACAATTTGTAAATTTTTGACGGCTGGACTTGTTCAAAATAGAATATTCAAAAAATATCTTCCGCGTCGTGCAACACTGAAGGCCTTTCTTTTAAATGGGATTTTGTGACGGCAACTTCTTACACTTTTCTTAAATGGGGAGTGGGTTTGATTAATGGACAGACCTCGGAGTTTTTGTTGATATGATTCTACAATTGCAATCCTGACTACCTGAAACTTCGGATCTATCCGAATTAGATCGCTGGGATGTCCATGCAAAAAATTGATTTCATTTATTTAAATATTTTGGCCTACGTAAATGAGAAATATTTAAGTAAATATTTCGCCTTGTCAAAGAAAATACAAATTTTATCAAAAGCTTAAGAATTAAAACCATCAATTCACTTTAAGTTAGGCTATCATAAAGGAATTTTTCAACAAGTCCGAAGGCTCACAGAGCCTCTTCAATGTTAATTGCGGTTTCTTGTTCTTGTTTCTAGTTTAATTTAATTAACAAAATAATTCCCGTGAGTATTGCCAAACCAACTGTACGCTGTTCGGCTCCGAATGGATGGTACCTCAGAATTGGTGTCAAATCAATCCCAAAGAATCAATGGCTTAGCATCAGTTTGACTGACCTTGTTCAGCAGCCAACCAAAAACCAAACCAAAATCCAAAAAAATCGTGAAATCCGACCTTATCCGGCATTGGTCCTTTGGTCAAGTTTGGGAGTTAGCAAGCGGAAGATACGATCGGTCAAACATCTTCTATCCGAAAACCTCTTTGACACCAAATTTGACCATGAAGGATGTAAGATGTAAATGGTCAAATCGTCTATAGCTTTTATCGCATTTCTATGTTAGTTTACGAAAGCTTTCCAACGCCGCATCGACTTCCGCTTCCCTCGTGGCACATGGAAAACCCGGCGCAAGCAAAAGGGACTACGTAGTATTCGCTAACATGTGCTTCGCTTCGTTTAGTAGCGCTTTGCGTCTCATGAGGGTCTAGCACGAGCGCGGCGCTACTTCCCACAATCCAACTCCCGTGGCGTGGGATATCCCACATCCCACAACCCACGCTTACAAATTGCCACAACCCACCCCCGTGGCGTGGGATATCCCACAACCCACAACCCACGCCGACGAATTCCCACAACCCACCCCGAAGCGTGGGATATGCCACAACCCACAACCCAAGCTTACAAATTGCCACAGCCCACCCCCGGGGCGTGGGATATCCCACAACCCACGCCTACGAATTCCCACAACCCACCCCCGAAGCGTGGGATATGCCACAACCCACCCCCCACGCCGACGAATTCCCACAACCCACCCCCGGGGC
>JAQFYU010000368.1:0-23671 GCA_034694905.1 Ceratophysella granulata | reverse complement strand
CGAGCCGCTTCCGGCGAACCCAGATCACAATCCTACCTTGTACAGCGCATCAGCATCGCCATTCAACGCGGCAACGCAACCAGTGTTCTCGCGACAATCCCTCCCTCCGCTCAGTTCTACGAAATTTTTAATTTATAGATCTACTGTTTTATACCGACATTATCATAACAATTGTTAATATTTTACTTGTGGAAGCCTGAATAAAGGGATGTATTGAAAAAAAAAAAAAAAAAAGAAGAAGTTATGTTTCATGCACTTCTCAAAATTGCTATTTTTACTTGTGTTTTTTACAGGAGACTTCGGACGTTATCAATTCCGTCAACACATCTTCCATATTCTCTCCGCCTTCTTAGCTGGCATGCATATGCTTTCTCTAGTCACCGTTGCTCCCACACCAGAACACAGGTGAGCTGCGGAAATGGCTCTCAAATGATGCAAGCAAAACCAATATTTACCTAGTCGTATATTCCATTTCGATTTTGCCATACAGATGCTACATTCCGGAGTTGGACGCAGGTTCAGTTTCCAATGCGACATTCGATACGTCGGTCATACTTCCGTACTACGCTAAGAAGAGCAATGGAGATCCTGACTTCTGTCACTGGAACGATACTGTCAACAACAACTCGGCATCAAGCTGCAACGGTCATTTCGTCTATAGTTCCCAGTACTTTGAATCAACTAGAGTTATGGATGTAAGTTAAAGCACTTTAACAAACAGCTTTTCAATCCTTATTGTGAAATTCATGAATATCATGTGATGTCTTTTCAGTGGGATTTAGTTTGCGACAAACGATGGCAGCGAGCCATGATCCAGTCCATTTACATGTTCGGCGTGCTAATGGGTGCCATTGTACTAGGATCATTAGCTGACAAGTAATTTCGCCAAATGACAAAAATAAGTTCTGAGCCACTTTGAACAATAGTAGCTAACATTTTGGATTTTTACAGGTATGGACGAAAGACCATTTTCTACATATCAGGAATCTTTCAACTTATCGCAGGACTGAGTGTGGCCTTTGTTCCCAATTTTTTGGTCTACTGTGGCTTTCTCTTTTTCTACGGAATGTTTGGTTCCGGTGGAGCTTACGTCACTGGATTTGTTCTGAGTACTACACCCAACTTTTAATGAAACGTGTCCAATCATGTCGTTAATTCAGTACCACATGATAATTGGTAACTAATTGATTCTCATCAGCAATGGAACTCGTGGGACCAAGCAAGAGAACCCTATGTGGAACAGCCTTCAGCGCAGCCTTTGCCGTGGGTGTAATGGTGGTAGCTTTCTGGGCTTCCTTCATTCCATCGGCGCAGATGCTTCAGACAATTTATGCTCTTCATAGCTTGCTACTGATCGGACATTGGTGGTACGTTTAAAAATTAAATTCTTAAAATAGAATAGTTCTAGAAATTATTTTGGGCTCATTTTGCAGTGCTTCCTTTTGATTTATTTTGTTTCGTATGCTTTTATATTTAATTTGATATGAAGGAATGTAGTTCTAAAGAAACGCAAAAACTGTTCCTATACTGAATACTGACTGCTATGGAAAGCTTTGTATGCATTATTAAGCGGTCGAAATATGAAAATTCCGAAATATACAGAAAAAACAGCTTACATAAATTTTTTTTTTGGAAAAGATATTCTTGGTTAGCAATTCAGTCAGGCAAGTTGTAAAACACAAAACATGTTGAAAAACTTTAAATTAAGAGCGAGCAGCGATAGGGTTTGAAATTCTAAAACAAAATATCGCAAATCAATAAAATTTACGAAAAAGAATTGTTTAATTTCTAAAAATCTTCATAAACTTGCAAAACATGGAGCAAAAGTACAAAGAAATGTAAGTAATTCAAAAACTTCTGAACATGCACCAAACTTCGAAAACCTCAAAAAAAACTTGGAACCTTAAGGGAGGGGAGACAAGTCGGTGTCAATTGGAGAATTCACAGAGAGCCTTTGAATAAAGCCTTCGAATAGGAATGTGTGATTTGATTATACTTATATTCACTTTTACAGGTTGGTAGACGAGTCCATCCGTTGGCTTTGGGGCCAAGGCCGAGTGAAGGAAGCTATAAAAATTGTAGAAAAAGGTGTTGCGACAAACGGAAACAAGCAATTTGACAGTTCTCGATTTCAAGACAAAGCCCCGAGTAGTAGTGCTAATGGTGGACCGCAGGAGTCATATGGAGCCGCAGATCTATTCAAGACACCCGTTATAAGGAAGCGTGCACTGAACGTTTCCTTCAATTGGTTCGCCAATAGTTTGGTCTACTATGGACTTTCTCTGAACACGGGAAGTTTGGAAGGGAATCCGCATCTAATTCTCTTCCTCGTCGGATTGGCTGAAATTCCTGGATACTTTCTCGTAATTTTTGGAGTAGACAAAACCGGAAGGAGATTTCTGCTAACGTTGCTGCTGGTACTGGGAGGCATTGCTTGTATTACCGTTGCCTTTATTCCTACAGGTAATAGTGCTCAAAGTTACAGTAATGTCTTCAGATTTATGAGACGGTTAAGCGTTCTAACGGACAGCGTTTATTTATGCAAATTACATTTCCAGGTTTTGCCACCCTCATATTAGTAATTGTCCTGGTTGGGAAAATGGCGATTGCTGGATCTTTTGCAATCACCTACAACTACACTGCAGAACTGTTTCCAACCGTTATTCGGAATTCCGCCGTTGGTTTCGGTGCATGTTCGGCTCGCTTCAGCGGAATGTTGACACCCATGATTGGATTACTGGTGATTATCTGAGAAATTGCTTCTATACTAAAATTAATTCTTTATTTGAGGTCCACAACAAGTAGTTTCAATTAAAAATTGCACCAAATTACATTTTTGAAGTAGGTATTGTAAAATTACGCATGCCTCTAAAATCCAGTCAGTTATGTTGTAAGTTGTGATTGTCACGATGTAGCATCAAATGAAAATCAAGCGACGAAGATTTTCGAAATTTCTAAACATGGGATATACCAAAAACCAAAATACTTGAAAAACTTTTTGATTACAAATACTGAGAAACTATTTGATTACACAATCTTTTAATATGAAAAATACATTCAAGAAGTGTCAAAATATATAAAGTAAAAGTGCTAAAAAAATATGCTTCAGAGCTCAAAAATATGAAAAAAGGTTTGAAGACTAAGATGTACAAATAGGCATTAAAAACTGTTGTGTATTTGAGCCGTGAATTGTTGCACTTTTTACATCAATTACCGTGCCCCTTTGGCAAAACTGTGTTGGACAGAAAGAAGCCATCATTGTCTTACTATACTGTATACTGAATATTCTATTTTCATTTTCAGGATTCACTTGATAAAAGGCTTCCAACTTTGGTATTCGGTGGTGTAGCACTTATGGCGGCTCTGCTTGCTCTATTTCTTCCTGAAACACTGAGGAAAGAAATGCCTCAAACGATTCAAGATGGTGAGAACTTTGGAAGAGGTGACACTGGCTACAAAACCATTGCAAGATTCATCAGTCGGAACAAACGTCGTCGAAGTCTTCAACATAACGTGGAATGTACCGAACGGTTAAATACAAACGGATTCAATGCTCCGCAAAATTCTCCATAAACTAATTTACTACGTGGGTAGTCAAGCTTTTTGATCTGATCCGTGTGGGTTTAAGCATAGTATAAGCTAAAATAGATGGTTTTAAAGAAATTAAATTTTTCCAGAAATTGTTTGCTTAATTGTAACGTGTCTCTTCCTCTAATGTAACACATTTGCCAAATTATATTTACCCAACGTTCGTCTAAAATCAAAATCAAGTCCCGCCTCGTCAGTTCAGTCCAATTATTAAAAAATGTTGATAACGACTATTCTTCTGATATGCTACATTGGCTTTCTACATATGTATGTATTAAAAGTAACTTCCATACTAGCATGCAAGTTCGTATGCAGGTACTAAAAAATTCAGTGTAAATGCTGGTTTGATTATAACATATTAATATTGTTTATAGTTGTTATAAAATAAAATTGTCCAGACTATTCGTTCGTAAGATACCCAGAACTTTCTTCTATGTAGCTATGATTTCAAGTTATTTCTAGTCAGTTACTATCACGAGTACGTCCAGGTCCACAAGGTTCCAGAATATAAAGTTGGCAGACGTTATAAATCAACGCATGCGCATTCACGCATGGAATTCTAAAGTCAATCCTAATTTTCTTGACAGCTAGCAGCATTTGACATTTGAAAACTCTCAGTTCCTTATGAAACCACTCGAAACTCGAACTCGTTGTAATACTATGCATTATGCAACGTAATACACTTCTTAGCAGTAGTGGTAGTGGTATGTATGTATGTAGTTAAACAGTGCAATCGCTAATACCATCAGTAATTTCCATATATTTCTTGTTTATCGATAAAGCAGGTAAAAATGCTTTCCAAACTCCAAACAGTTCTGATTATGGTACACGATACACGATGCACTAGCTACTCGAACTAAGTTTATCAGTCATGAACTTCCGATTCCAGGTTATACAAGCGGTTTGGAGTTTTGAAACCCAAAACATTCCTTTCCTCAGAAAGTTCAACAGAAAATCATCGACTAGTGTTATCCGCTGCAACTTTGGTGAAAACACAAAGACATAACAACAAATCAAAGCCAAAGTACGTTTAATTTTAGCGAATCTCTAGAAATGGTGGCATGTCATCCGTGCTGTTGTTTTCGCCACTCTGCAAGAAAAGCACTCAAGATCACTGCTGCGTTACAAGCCGTAAGTATATTTTCAAAATGCCAAATTAGCTTAGCTTTGAAGCATTTACAAACGTTCTTTAAGACTTCCAAGCCTTTCTCGTGTCGTGCAGCACAATAATTCAATGTTTCTAAAACTCAAATTGTAAAAGTTTTTTGGACGATGATTTGATTAGGTGAAGGGAATAGTGACTGTTCTTGTCGGTGTTATGCTGTTACTCCATGCCCAGATTCTGGCTTTACTCAACCCTGATCAGCCGGAATTTACCAATTTCAATGCGACTGATGATAATGGTAATGCGAAAACGTTGCTACCTCCTGAACTTCAATTTGACAGCAAAACATTCAACTTTATTTCAACTTTTTCCGCATTTTATTAAGAATTACATTTATTTTGGTCATTGCAGCAGCGATGCACACTTTCATCAACCAACAGTACATAATTGATTCAACTATTCCTGTTCCTGTCGTGTTTCTTTCGCCATTAAGCATTGGTTTAGGCGTGTATCTCTGGTTTATTGCTGCTCAGCAGGTAAGGAGTCGTCGTGTCCCAATTCTCCGCATATATATTTAATACAATTGACATAATAATGTTTTGACATTTGACTGAATTTTCATTCCGTAATGCGAGTGCTGGTACTTTAGTCATACTAATCATAATACATATATTTTTTGGATTTAAGAGAACCGATGTGAAATGTCGGAGATGGCGCTTGTATACAATGATCATCACTGTGGCCTATCTTCTGTTTATATTTCGATGTATCATTGACGCAGTTAATGAGGACGTGGAAATACTTAACTTGTGTGTTTATTTCCTTGAAATAATTTTCAACATATATCTCGTACTTGTCGTTAGCCAATTCCTGGGTATTCGAAGCCCGGAACCCTCCCTCGACAGTATTGAAATGACGTGAAAACACTGCCTGCATTTTATTTGACACGAGACAAAGCCTTGAGTTTTTGACATGTAATTTTAACCCTTCCGAATTATTTTATTTTTATACTCTTTTTTGATTAGTGTGTTTGCCGATTGTGTTATTTTTATTTATTCTATGAGGTGTAATTTTTGAAACATGTTTGTCTATCGTCGAATGCTCCTGATTTACAATATTTATTTGTCACGCTTGTAAATTGAGTTGAGCAGAGATATGAGCGGATGCGGTGGAATTTCCGGAGGAAGGGCTTGAATTAAGCCCACAATCTTAGCGTAAATCTCATCTTCATGTTTTCGGTATATTTTCTTAATGTTAAGTTCCTTGAAAATTTGTTTCACTTCCAATTGAGAAGCTTCATCTTTACTTCCATAAAATTGCTAAGGAATTGAAACAGGAAAATGTGTAAATAAATTCAGCAATAATAATAATGTCCTGCATGTAATGCGTGAGTTGAGTAATACCTGTAATTCTTGGCGCTGAGATTCCGATGCCAATTCCAAAGCCTTGACGATAATCCAATTACATTTACCGTCCATGATATCCGTCCCAATTTTCCCTGTTACTTTGGGATCTCCGAAACAATCCAAAAAGTCATCTTGAACTTGGAACAAATATCCCATTTTTACCACGAGCTCCTCAACTTGGCTGAACAGTTTGGGATCTTCGATTTCTGCCTGTCGAAGTTGGCATATAAATTACTGCCTTCTATTTTGATGAATATTGTGATTTTTGTGTGAATGTTCTGGATTATAGAATTACGCATATCATGGCACAAGCCACAGGAGAGTAGAAGGTGTAGTAAGTTGTCTTGTACTTGACTATCGTCTCGTATTTGGCTTGTGTATATCTGCAAAATATATTAATACATTAAGGTAATTTCAGTGTACTCCAAAATGCAAGTTAAGGAATTTTAATTTATGTGTTCCAAAATTACTCATTCAAATCCCGTATCAGACCCTGCCTTCCATCCATGCACTGTCCAAAAATTGTCTGCAAGCTCGTTTTCTGGATATGCCGAAGCAATCTCAAATAATGTTCTGTGTCTCCGAAGTATTTATCCAGGATGTAGTAGGAAATGTTTTCCAGCATAAAAGCGTCTATATTAGAAATGGAAATGGAACCATAAATTGTGCCCAAGAGATGGAATGAAATTGAAATGTAACAAGAACAAGGGATTTAAACTTTAAGTACACAAAGATACTACAAAAGATCGCTCAAGTCCCGAGTTGATCTGCTTAAATATTCCAAGAAAAAAATTACAAATACTTTAAATTACTTAACATGCTCTTTGCTACGTACATGCCTATTTCCAATTTAATTCCAAAATCGGTTTCCAAAATACTAGCAAATATTTAGCTAATACTCCTACAATACCATATGCTACCAATAATACCATCCACGTACCATTTATAGCACTCATCCCAACGTCAACAATTGTGTACCAGCAAGGCAAGCCCCGACGTGTTTCTGATGCGTCCATGATGTCGTCGACAATTAAGGCACATGCTTGCATCTGGAATGTTAAAATTCTTGTATAAAAACAAAATCTCCAGAGTTTAGACTTATTGTAAATTTTCTTAAAAATTCCACTCACTATTTCAGCAACCCAGCCTGCAATGCATACAATAGAATTAATAGTTCTCGCATTTCTCCTTCACACGCATGTCTCAAAATTTCAGAATAAAGTATATAATATTCTACCTAGGACGTAAGATTTATAGTCATCCTCTTTTGTTCTATTGGGCTTCAGATGGCGATAAATATGAACTCCAATCAGTGCTCTAAAAACAAATCATTATTAGTAAAGCTGATGAAGTTAATTTTTACTCATAAAATATATTTCATTGAGACAACCTTACCGGTTCTGCTTCCCAAATGGGACATTTCTTTGAAGCACTTCTTCCATCCACAGAAGGCTGTCATGAATTTCCTCGTAGTCAGGATCTGACAGAATTTCGGAAATTAATCTAGGCCATGCGGCGTTGAACTCGGCTTTTATTCCTTCGTCTTGAATGTCCATTGCTCTTGGTCTTTGTAAAATTGCTGCCAGTGCTGATAGCGATGGACTTAACGATAATTTCACAAGCACTTCTCATTTCCATCCTGAGAAGAACTGGAAGAGGGTCAAATGGGATCCCAATCATTTTATATATTGATAAATATGATTTATTTTTGCTTTCGCAACTGAAAACACGCTAATTTACGCTTTATTTAACAGTTTGCAAATTGAGCCAATGTGGGTCTGACGTCTGATGCAGGATGCAGCGTACCTTTCAGCTTAGGCTTCGCAGTTTAGATTAAGGTAGTTTATATAGCGTAACAAGTGATTCTTGTGGATTGGATTTTATGGGTAATTGAACGTACATCTAAAACATAAGACACGCAACACTCGTAAACACGAATTGGTTTAATTTAAACGAATAATAAAGCAGAGATTCCCTTTGAAGAGCCGAACCGACTAAATATATGGGAATTTGCAATATAAAATATGTGACGCGTATTGGTCAAATTTTAGATATCAAAATATTAGAAAAATTGCGTGCATTCAAGGTTAGAACTTTTATTTTCTGTAGTTCACAGTTCAACAAGTGAATCTTCATTCAATTTACGCATCGCTTAATCTGCGCGGCTACTCTTATTTAATTTTTTTCTGATCTGAATTTGAATGTTGAGCTAAGTTGGAAAATCTGTGGGTTATGTTCTCAAATTAACTTTAGCTAATGCGTTCAATAATGATTAACTTCCTCTTTGCCACCATTGTCACCATTTGCTACATAAATTTATTTGTAGACCACCGCAATTTTGAGTAGAACAAAATATCAGTTGACAAGAATTTAGAACGGAATATTTAGCTTAATTCAGCGAAACATTTTCGTTGAACTTCAGTCAACTCAAAAGCTTTTCACTGGGTGAAGGTGTTGTAGTAGAAGCAATTCTGCATGTACTGCTTCGTTCCCCACGTTGCGGATCCAAAGTTTCGTCCATTACTGTGGAAAGTGAATCCAGGAACATGACCGGCGTAGGAGGAACCCATACCTTCACAGCAGCGATAAATGTTGGTATCGGGCTCCGGACGACTGGAATTGATTCAATAAATTGTAATTAGGGTTAATCAAAACGAATTACATATTAAGCGCTAAATATCCATGCATGAATTTAATGAATTTTAATTGTAACTAAAATTGAATTGAAAATATATTGGGCAATTGGGCAATTTGGGTTGTTTTGATTCAACATTCGCCATTTTGAAAAATCTTCTCTTGCGGAACAAATGGAAATCTTGAATGAAATTCTTACCATGGGCAAGCATAAGGACTTCGATTCAAGTGATGAGCCCTGGGGTCACAACATGGAAGACATGGTGTGATTGGAGGCTTACAGGGAGCCTTGGGTTCCTTGAGTCGAGCCGGAGGACAGAAGGAAGGTGAACAGCATCCGAGGTCTTCGCAGCCCACTGAATTGCGACCTGAGCTCGGAGGGCATGAGAAGCATGGAAGCGGCAAGAGAGGGATAGGAGCCTGCGCCACGCAAGGATCTTCCAAAACGTCATGGGCAAGTCGGCCGAAGGTTCCACCATTCCGGTGACGCATTGTTGGAATATGACCGGTGTACCTGAAAAAAAAAGAGCTTAAATTATGAAAAACCGGTAAATCTTGAACTTCCAATTTTTAGAATGATACACTTACCCTGGTAAATGATATGGTTCGGCTAAATACCCTGGTTCCGGACACGGACATGAATACGGTGTAACACAACAGGTCGGAGTGCAACAAGCTGGGGCACAAAACGCCATTTTGAGCTGATGCGTCGAAGAAGTATTAACTGACAAAGAATTTGGAGTATGAAAGTCAGACCTAGAGCACCTAAACTGCAATTTTGGAGATGAGAGAACCTATTTGGTGTTGCGTACAACTGGAAAATTTTATAGAACTGAAATGAGTTCGAGACAAAGAAGAACAGCTTTTATTGAATTATGAAACAATTTTTTACAGGGAAACAAACTTCGTAACTGTCGTCAAGCTGATGAATTGAAGAGTTTAAAAAACATTGTGTCGATGTGGAAGCTAACATAGCTAACTACAACATATTGAATTAGGTTGGATAAGCATAAGCAGCAAAATCAATAATCAAGCTGAATATTATATTTTCATTCCTTTTCGTGTTTTGTTTGCTGTGACTTCAGGTCAAAAGTTGAGAAAATACTTCATTTTTCATTTGCTACAGCGCGATCTGGAGTCATAGTCATAATGCTTAAAGAATGTGTCCTCAACAAAATAAGAATCATAAATTCAAGAAGATGATTTCAAACTTAAGTCCGGAATTGACATTTTTCGCAAAGGCCAGGATGCATTCAGAAATGCAAGAAACAATGAAATGAAAGTATATCCACTAAATCCCAGCCCAACCCTTTATCAAAATAGACAAAAACGATTTTGAAATATTTTAGCGTAGTACTCTTATATTTAAATAAATACTTTATTAGAGCCTTTGTACTAGTCTCAATTACCTACCTGCTGAAACTTTCGAATCACATCCGATTTTCGGACATGTTGGATCATTCTAATTTAAAATATCAATTCCGTTTAATAATTACTATATATTATTTATATTGAAATTGGTCACATATTTTTAGTATGATTTCATTAAATATGAAAGTATTAATAGATTCCACGAAGACAACTGACAACCAAAGAAACGGATCTTCGATATGGGTGGAGGCCGAGTGCTTCATTGTATTGTAATTGTATTGTAATGCGAGTGTTCTTGAGATACACAAAATGTCAAAAAGCGTGAGCGAGACCATTGCAAATTGCAATATCGATGAAAATTGATGAAACTAAGCGTATTTCTTGCACTCTCTCGTTGCGTCCTTGTACCCAGACTGTTGAGTTTAATTTCAATGCATGTTTAACATAAATATGATTTGTATCCAAAAGAAATTTGTTGAATACGAAAAAAAGTCGAAAGTAATTTGGTTGCATTCGATGTAAATTATTTCGGCGCAGTTGACGAGAGACAAGAAATTTCGGTTAGTACTATGCCATGTGTATGTATCTCATTCGGATTTTTATTAAGATTAGAATGATTTCTTAATAATGTTGAAGTGCTCCTACTTGAGCATAATTAATAGTTATAAAAATTTAATCAGATTTTGTGATTGATTGTGATGCGGACGGACGGATCCCTGATGCTTTCATCATTAGGAAGATCTGAAAAATACAAATTCAAAAAACATGCAATGAACAGAATTCTGGATGCACAAAATATATAAATCCTTATGTGTAAATTACAAATAGTTTAAAATCAACCTTTTCGATGAATAAATTCTCGGTATTTCTCCACCACCACTTTTCCCTTGAATTTTTCGGTAATGATTTCGCGACCCTTCGGTGTGTCTAGTATAGCCTTCACTTCTACCTCCTACGTGAAGATATATAATTAAGTAATCACGTTTGCGGAATATGTATAGAGTAAATACAGAAATAACCGTTGATCTAACCGCGTTCGCAGAAGGATAAATCTTCACAACAACTTTCGAGGTGGATTCTGAGTTTCCGTTCTTAATCTCAGGTTTCACTAAATAAGATTCATCCGTTTCGGCTTTCTGACATTTTCCCATGAGTTCATCCACTATTTTCACAAAGTTTGTGTTAGCAATGTTAGCAGTGATCAACCATGAACATAAATCTATCAGATACAGATGTGGATTACTTCGTTCACGCGCTTCTAGAATTTGCTTCCTTGTGGTTTCCAGTTCCTTCTTCATCATTCCAAGAGCTGGGCCGAACTGATCATTCATCCTTCCGAAGGTTGCTTTGAGCAATTCTTGAGCGTCATTAAATGTATCAGCACTCAGCACAGTACGATTCGGTAGAATGCTGTTCAGTAGAATTGTATCTACGGATTGAATAATCAATAAAACACTCGGGATGTAGCTGTGTGAAAAATGTAGAGTAATGTAACAGGTGCATTGAAAGGTTAGTTTACCGGTCGCCCTGAGCAGAATCCAATCCGGGTACGGACTCAGGAGGAGGACGATGTTTACAGTACGGCCAGGTCCATACTTTGTCCTTCGTAGTCTTACATGCCATATCATCGTAAATTTCATCCGTAACATGAACGTGAGGTGTCGGTGCTGACACCGGTTCATTAGCGTCGGATTGGGTTGGACAATTGAACTTGTTGGAAGTAAAAAATGAGTTGACTATCCAATCAATATGCTCTGATCTCCACTTCATCAGTTCCGTCAGGTCCATGCTGGTAATTGGTGTTAAGCACAGCGTTACCACTCGAATTTGAGTTTGCAATGCAAATATTAGACAATGGCGAATAATTTATAGGTAAACAACCAAAGCACGAATTTCAGAAGGTCGTCGATTGTGAATTGCAGAGCTTTATTTTGAACTTTGTTAAAATACTGCGAACGGAGAGATTTTTCGTCTAGGTGACTCGATATTTAATAATGCTCACTAGTAGGATTTCAGAATTTCGGACGAAACAGTTTGGTAAATATGCTCTGATTCTGATCCACGGGAAGATCTATGGAAAGTAAAAATAAATAAACGTATAAGTAAAACTATCAATAGATATTATTGTTCTATTGTACTTGTTTGTATTGTGTATATTTTTACGATAATAGTGTAAACAGTTCAAAATGTAACTGTAAATCGGTTTACCTTTCCGTGGAATAAACTCCCGATGCTCCTCTACAACTTCTCGTCCTTTTGTTTTCTGGGTTAAAATCTCTCGACCTTCCGGTGTATCCTTCACAGTTTGAATTTTCCCTTCCTGTAACCATGACCAATCCAATGAGTTCAATTGAGTTCAATTCCAGGGTCCCAAGAAAAGTAGTTTTGTTTCTGTAATTATTTATTATTTCTGTTCGGACTACTACGGAGGATCCGGTCTCAGTCTATTGATATGATATATTGAATTTCCCAATAATCACTTTTCGAATTCAATATTTGCTTTCAACTTGCAATTTATTCTTTCTTCAACCCATTGTTTCTTTATATGTCAGCCTCCTTTCCCGTTTCCAAATCCAATAATCTATACCTTTCATACATATTTTCAATTTCAATCCAAAACACACTTCTTTTTGCAATACAATTATTTCTTATTTCAAAATAATTCAATTCAAAGTAGCAGGAAGTTCTGATTTTGATGTCCGGAGTCGGGAAAAGTATATGTTGCCCAATTTAGGTTTTGGGGTCAGAGGTCACCCATTAACGTAAGGTCATTCCAAACACTACCTTTTAACTTGGCATCCAATTCAGGATTTAGTTCTTGATATTTCAAGTTCAAACGAATAAGCAATTTAACTGTTTTTGACAAAATTCTTATTCTGACTATTACGGGTTAACCCAAACCAATCGACCGATAGATCAGGAAGTCAGGAATAAATCAACGGAATCAATCAATGAGGTCGCAATTTGAAAGAGGAAATAGGAGAACTTCATGGAACTGGTTGGGATTCGGAAGAGGAAAAGAGAATTAGTTTGTGAAACGAGCAGGAAGAAGAAGAATCTGTATTGGAATTGGAACGGGTTCGATCTAATTAGCAGCACGATGTAGAATTGAGATTGAGAACCATGGAATGGGTTGGAATTCGGCAGCGAGACGAGTGACAACACACCACGGTTCACGGCTTAGCAACTTATAGTCAGACAAATCATAAATAGCAATAGATTGCACTCGATTGAAGACTGCTGAATTGTGGGGTAGGAGAAGTAGAATGGAGAATGGAGGTATAGATTTTATAGAGTATTTACCCCGTTTTCAAAAGTTTGCATGGTTGTGCTTGATTCCATGTTCCAATTCCATCTCCGACTTTGTTCCGACTCAGAAAGCGCATGAGATTCAGTATTCGGAATTCGCAGTGCCTTCCTAGGACCCTCCGAATGCGGTTTCAATACCAGATTCCTGTAGTTCGCCTCAGGACTGACATTCTCCTTGGTTTGTGAACTCTTGTCCTTCGGAAGATTTTCTAGTTCCGCCAGCGGAAAGCCTTGACCGAAAAACCGAGCATAGGCGTTATCTCCTTCTTCCTGTTCATCCATGAATCCTTCCACTAAGTCGGCACAAAATAACATTTTAATACTACTCTACTCAGCAAGAAGTGTGAAGAACGAAATTCGAGAAATCTCACTTGGACCAAAAGCTACATCCATATCTCTCATTGCAGCTTCGAATTCGTGTTCAAATGCTCCAAAAGCAGATTCCAATAGCCCTCCCACCATTCTATCGAACAAAGAGTCTCCAGGTCGTGATGGAAACAATGACCACTCTGAAGAATGTAATCTGCGATTTGAGAACATTAGCATTAAATAAGCAAAACTAACAGAACCTATGCTTAAAATCACAAAAGGCAAAAACGCGCCTTGTATTTAGGTATATTGGACCATTAATGGCCAAAAGAAAAATATTAGTAAAATAGTAGTTTCGACGTTTACCGCTCATCGTCTTCCATGATGAATCCTGCTCTAGGCTGCTGGGTATTACTTGGAGCAAGACGACTGGGAGATTCAGGCCATTCCCACAGTTGGTCGGGACTGTTTTCCAACATCGTGTCATCATAAATGTCATTAGTAGCTTGAGGTTCCTTGGGTTTCGAATATTCTGTGTTGCCATTATTTGATTGTTGTGGAAAGGAGCTCTTGGGATTAAGAATTGACCTGAAGCAACCTTGAAATTGTTCGGCTCTTCGCTTCATCAAGTCCAACAAATTCATACTGGATGGGATGAGGGTTTACTGGGCACCCTAAATTGAGTAAGAAACATGATACTTTTAGCAAATATCACTAAGAAAACCAAATGAGTACCACATACAACATTTTATACACGCTTATCCACAAATTGTTGGCTCACTGGGCTCAAGTAAACTTGTCTACGTCCACAAGTCAAAGGCTTTTCAAAGATTGAATACTCTGGGATGCATTTGAAGATCAAATATTCCCGTTGTAAAAAGTTTATCGTTGTTTGAGTCTTGAAGTCTTGACTTAGTTAGTTTCATTGAGAATTCAAAAATTCTATTGCATAAACAGTGACGACTTTCGTTAATACTCAACCACATAATGAAAAGCGACCAATTTCATAACTATGGTTTATCGATACAAGCAAAAATTGAAAGGTAAACAAAACAGGTGACAAGTCAAATAAAAGATCCGAAAGTGGAACGTTAACTACGTGCCACGCGTACTGTACCTTGCGCCAGTTCTAAATCTGGGTTGAATTCAGGAACATGGAAAATGCGATAACAGCACATGAACAAAGTTACATGATCATAAACACCGAGATTCGTCCATAGTTACCACTTACCACATGATACGGTAATTTAGAATAAGTTAGGCTTGCCGAAACGCGTGCAAGTGGTTACCATGGGCGGTTACCATTATTGTTAGTGGCTATTCCGCGTGTTCCTGACTGAATTCAACCAAAATTAGGTATCACGTGGTTCATGTATCATATCATGTTTATGTTTAGGTATCATGATTATGCGGTAACCATCACGCGCGTGCTCGCGCTCTCGGTAGCAGCCACCTCCTATTTCGCTCATAATTTTATTCTACATTATTCAAAATGTCGAATCGTACAACGAACTTTTGGGTAAATTCTTGTTAGGTTCTGTTTAGTTTGTAGTAAGTAACTCAATCGTGTATTCTACCTACCTTTTACAATTTACGGATTGCTGATATTTTGTATTTTGACCGACGACGAGCATGTCCCGAAAAATCGCCGCAATGGCGGCGGAGATGAAATATATTGTGAAATGTTTAATTGTGTTAAATAGTAAATAGTTAGTAGCAGTAGCATAATGGAAGGAGCGTAGCGTACACAGCATTAGACATTTGATAATTAATAGTATATCTTATTTTAACTTTAAATCCAGTTGGTTGATTGATATACAATACAAAATATTGGATATTATGTGTGTATTACTTTTACCTATTACCTACTATCGAAGAGAGTTTCCAGTTTCCCGTAATTTGTAATTCAACGAGCAAAATCCGACAAATTTTGGTTTGATATCTGATGAGGATGAGATGAGAAAAAATCTGGAAGTCAATCAATTTGCAACTTGACACGAACGCGAAAGTTACATTGCAAAATGTTTTTTTACATGTGTAGTATGCATGCTCTATTGTACGTACATACAGTATGTACATACTAATAGAGTCCATTAAAAAAAAAGAATTCTGCACCAGGCAAACAGAAACAGCTGCTGCCGCTTGCTTGCTGCACTACGCAATTGCGTAGTGCAGCAGGATAGGAGGAGAATGAGAGTTTATACTACTTGGCTGATTGGACTGATTTTGGCGAGCGAAAAGGGAGACCCAGCCTCGTGTTTCAAACATCAGCTGATGATTCTGGTTGGTTGGCGTAGAAACCTGAGTCATCAAATATCTGGAAGGAGAAGTGGCACCGTCACACTCATACGTCAACGTCACATAATCATGCGTGACTTTTACAACACAACCTATATAGAAATTGAAGAGATTATAGTAGTAGTAACAAACCGGAAGTGAATTAACTAAAATATTTAATATTTAACAATAGTTGAATAGTTTTCAATAATTTTATAAATCACGTATTAGCGAACGGAGTTGCGGTTGTGCTAAAACGATGTTGAAGAATATTATCGGATTTATCTTTGTTCTCACGGTCGCTAGTTTATGGATCTTCCTCCTCTACTCTTTAGCCGAACCCGATGTAAGAAAATTTATATGACATTTGATTTAAAGTACTACAGATGACAGAATACTATAATATAATATAAGTCTAACAAAGTACATTTAAGATGAGTGAAGTGAAGATACTGGTAAGTACTGTGTACTGTGTCAATTTGCATTCAACATTGAATGTTACATAGCCGAATCCGGGATCCAATTTCCACTCGACACAAAACACAAAAGTCAGATCGAAACGGAACCCAGACACAGAAGCGCTAAAATAGATAAGGATGCGTTGCGTATGCGTTTGTGGAGTGGATATTAATTCATGTGAATATGAATATGTTATATCAATTTGTAATGTATCTAAATGTAATACTACTTACTACATAATACCATTCTCTATCTATACAGGAACGCCTAGTGTTTCCCAAAACCATTCCAGAGATTCAGGCCCTTTCATCGCTTCTTCTGGAATATAAGAAAACGAACTTGGTCTATACGTTAGTTTTCTTCTCGTCAGCCTATTTATATAAGCAATCATTTGCTATTCCAGGAAGCATATTTCTGGTAATAACTTCAAAATTACAAATACATGATACGAATTTTTATGAACACATGTTCGTAAGCGGTGTTTGGTTTCAGTATACTCAAGGTCGAACTAATGTTTACTGTGCTAATTTTTCTAGAATCTACTTTCCGGAGCTCTGTTTGGTTCCCTGTTTGGATTCTTGCTGTGCTCAATTTTATCAGCCGTTGGAGCTAGCTTTTGCTTTTTGATTTCGAAATACGTCAACCACGCGATTATCATGCGTTTCTTTCCGCAAAAGATATTACAGTTCGAGAAGCTGGTACTACTCTTCTACAGAATTACTTGTAATAATTTGGGTTTGTCAGGAATACCACTAATGACTGCACGTATTTGTCTTTGAAACAGGTAAAATCAAATTCCAGCAACCTCTTTTACTTTCTCCTTTCACTTCGACTGTTTCCAATGACTCCGAACTGGCTTTTGAACATGTCGTGTCCGCATGTTGGAATTCCTCTGCCGCTCTTCTTTTTTTCCGTTCTAATTGGACTGAGTCCGTTCAACTTTCTGACAGTTCAAGCAGGTGAAATGTTGAAGGACATTGACTCCATAGATGACATAATTTCACTCAAAGTTGGAATTGGCATGAGTTTACTAGCACTCGCTGTCCTTGGACCAACTTTACTAAAACACCGGTCAGCTGCGAAAAAACTTTCATGATTCGCAATCAAAGTTCGCAATCGTGACAACTCCACATTCATTAGTCATAGACATTGTAATACTACTGTTAAGTTTTTTGACACTGCCAGACGCTGAAAATTGTATACCGGGGGTTAACTATTCAGGAATAGATCCTTCTTGTAAGGATGAACTTGCTGATATGACCACTTAAGGAGTATTAATAGTTGTACTTTACCTATATAAATGTTAACTAAATCGCCAATATTCACAAGAGATTTGTCGAGATTTGCTTATACTTACCAATTTTTGTTTGCTTAGAGATAACAGAAGTGTATATGCACTTCATGGTGCTGACTTTCAGTAAACATTTTTATTATTATATTGATTATATAAATTCTTTAGTATAGCTCCTAGTTCCTCCTTGGTTCAGTAAATGCCCGTCTAATATTACACTTTTCAAAATTCAGCTAAACTATCATTTTCTTCCCCTGTCTAACGTAGATTCCAATGTATAAATCATGTACTCCAGGCGTGTACAACAGTGTATAAAAACCGTAGTCCAGAAGCAAATACATTGTGATTACCTGACCCACTTGAAATTCTAAAAATCTTAAATTAGCTGAACAAAATGCGTTTTCATTCTACGTAGCATTCAATGAAATGATAAATGATGCACCGTTACTAATACTAATATTATTTTATTACATATTATGCTGCTCAAAAATGTATGTATATCGTGGATTTTAATACAGAACCCTTGGGAATCAAGAAATACCTTTATTTTTGAAGAAAAGTTGCGAGCTGTGCAAATAATTTGTCTGTACGACTCCAGGATTCTCGGAGCTTCTCATTTCCAGTCAACTCCAGTAACTTGAAGAACTGTGCAAGAAAAACATTACACTTTACGCTATGTCGAATAGCAACACGCTAGTTTTCCAGCTGGATTAACTCTCAAAAACAGAAATTAGCATACCGAATTTGAAATAATTGCTGGCTCTGCTTTTTGGAGAGGCACTTCCATTCCAATCGCACTTCGGATGGCCACAGTAATTTTATTGTCCTTGCCAACTACCATTCCAGAATTTCGGAAACCAGATTCCGTGGCTAAATGAACCTGCGGTACCACAAAAAATTCTAAGATCCGGTGTCGAAATTGCGCCTAGCAACTACAATAACAATAAAATCATTATTAAATACTTACCAGTTTTTTGGCCCCATCCAGACTTCGACATTGAATATGAAATATACTTGGTTCAATTTTGAATGATACAATTATTTCATTTTCTAAGCCGCTCCAAGCTTCCAACAAGGCGTCAAGATTGATTTCATCATGGGTGACATAAAGCCACCTACAACCCTTTTTTCTAGTTTTTCCTGGTGTATCAGTTGGTCGAAGTCCTATTGCAGCTGAACACTCTCCTTCACCAGCCCCAGCAGCGGCTTTCGAATCAGATTCCGCCATTCCAGTATTAAGTGACGCATTAATTTCCTGCATAAGTATAAAATCATCTTACATTACATAATGGTCATAATTTCACAACTAGTGAGGGATTGCAAACGAATCATAAGTGGATTTTGGTAACAACAATTCTAAGATGTTGCTAGAACTAAATTTTACGTTAAATAAATCATAATATAATTAGATCCAGTGCAAACGAATTAATGGGATGGAAACGTTAGCAGAAAGACCGAGCGAGCGTCCCGCAAAGATCTCCCGGTAGATGGCTCAGGAGACCGAAAAGTGCAACACGGAAAAAGCAACAGAACAGAAGAGTACCGTTCTGTCTTGATTCTGTCTTTGGAGCACGGAAGTTTGAATTTTCTCAAATTGAATCTCAAATCTCAACAGAAAACGCGTGTGGTTTTTGCTTTCGGTTGCTGTCATTTTCTGTCTGTGCTTTTGTTATTTGTGTTTTGTTTTGCTTTGTTTTGTTCCGTTATTTGTGTTTAAATGGGATACTGGACATTGAGACATGACGTGTGACATGTGATTTTGACATTAAAGCTTACATGTGTGAAGAGGATGGCACGGCCTGAACAGGAACTTGTTGTGAAGAAATCAGATGACTCGTTGATGGCCTGAACCAAGTTCACAATTTTCTCGTCCACTGACCCTTTTCGACTCTTGTCTTCCATCGCTTGTGCCTCACAGGTAAGACCTTGTCGTCTACGATTCTCATCGAAGTGCACATTCACAACACCTTCTGACATGGTCAGAATATAGAATAGTAACCTTGACCGTCCGGACCGGAGAAATTCGTTAGCTGTTGTATGCTGTATGTTGTAATGTAAGCCGACAAGACACATGCACTATTCATGCATCCAAACTCGTGTGCGGTGTTGCCGCGTCGCTCAGGTCGACACCTCGTGCTACCTACAACCTATGACCTATGACCTACTGCCAAGTTGCAAGTGAATTGCTAATTCGAATTCGAAGTCATCATCGCTGGCCGCTTTGCAGTGCCAAATGCTTCTAAATGTATTTTGTTTTTTGTTCTTGTTCTACTAATCAAAATCTTGTTTATGATTGCTCATCGATGATCATGATAAAAAATGCAAAGAATGAACAACGAATTGATATTTGATGATTTGATGTTTGACAAATCCAAATCATTGTACCGATGACACCACCGGCCGCTACATATAATCTGATCTGATGTCGGATGCTTTTATGCTGTTACTTCACCTAAGGGTCAGATCAATGATGGCGCATGCTGCACACGTTTTAACGTGAATCACGATATGAATCCTTGCTACCAAAGCGCGAGGGATGTTGTCCAAAATGTTGCGTAATGCATACTTACCTGAGTTTTTTAAAAGTTGAAGTAATTATGAACTATGAACTTTTGACATGACGAAAACGACTCTTTTTAAATGAAGCGCAGTGACTTTGGAAAATTGTAGTGAACTTGTAGCTGGAACTACCTAAGCTAATTTGGGTAAAAATTTTAAGAACTGCAGCGAATTCATATATCTTTTTTTGCAAGAAGTGGAAGATAGTTTTTTTTTTGAAAATCGGAAGAATCAACCACTACTGTTCCCCGTATATGTGCATACCACCGATACCGATTACCGCTCTAAAAAACTTTGACCGCAAGTCCCCATATGAAATATCTAACTTGATTTCTAAATCGTAAAATGCGACATGCGGCTCCTTGCTCCTTCCTTATAGGAATCTCAATTTTATAGTTACCCAAGCTGGAATTGCATACTAATTCCTAGTTTCTAGAAGTCTAAATCCCCAATGATTTTTGAGTAATATATTCAGAATTTACGAGGACGTTTCCACATAAAATATCTATTTACAAATTGATTCAAAAGAAGCAACATTGGCAGGCATGGATCTTGATGTTCTACTTCTGTAATTTTGCCATCTGTAATTTTTAATGACGGCTGAGGAATGTAGTCACACTGAAAGTATAACTGAGATTTTGAAAGCTTGCTGCTACGTTAAGTCATATTTAAATTTTTTGTTTACCCGGAACTGGAACACAACATTAAATTTTTAGTATTCATAAAATTTGAATGAAACACTAACAATAGGAATCCCTCATTCCGGGCCACCCCATCGACTGCCAATGCCAACCAAAACCAACCCCAACCCCTGAAATTAGGATTATGGATTTTGCTTTTTGCCAAGGAGCACAGGCGATATTTTACTATTTTTGGAAGATCTATTCCTAATTTAGCATTTGTCATTCGCTACTTTTCAATTCCATCGTTTGACGTTTTCGCGATTAGTTTCTGTCGCGTGTACTTGAGCACAACAGTGAAATAGTTTTTCGAAGGAAGATCCTATAACCTATGGACCGGGCTATTTAACATTGGCATTGAGGTTTGAGGTAATAAATTTGGAAATCAATCTACTTGTGGCTGTGCTGTAGTATTTGACAAAAGACAAAACCTTAAAGTATTAAAAATTAAAATTAGAAATACCGAATTGGCAACTTATTAGAAAGTTACTTTAACTCTAAGAACTTGAAATTGAAATCAGAATTTTCCAGAATTTAGAATTTGAATTCGCTGCCTTTGCAAATCAGATTTTAATACATAGAACCGCAACAAGAAGCAATAAACTACATTATTCTAGAAAAGTGATTAAGTACGCTATTTTGGTTAAATACAAGGATTAAGTTAAGTCCCACGCGGTAGCTAGCCAATAGTAATTGCTAGTCGCCCATGGTAACCACTTCATACTTCATCGTTCGTCGGTCACGGTAACTACTTGATCGTTCGTCGGTCACGATAACCAAACCACCCCTTGTTTCGATAATGCCATGACCATGGGTGGTTACCCTAATATTTTCGAATTCAATTTTATTCTCTATTCTAAAGCACAGAGTTTCGCCATCTTATTTCTGAATTA
Source organism: Ceratophysella granulata (assembly GCA_034694905.1). Classification (NCBI taxonomy): domain Eukaryota; kingdom Metazoa; phylum Arthropoda; class Collembola; order Poduromorpha; family Hypogastruridae; genus Ceratophysella; species Ceratophysella granulata. The sequence goes on along the minus strand of JAQFYU010000368.1, from coordinate 1,790 downwards.
GCGTTCAAATCAGAATTTAGGATTTGGATTCTCAGTCTCAGTCCAGGCACTCGAATCAATTAGCTTCACTGAACCGAAATCAGGAATATCTTCGGAGTTTGAATTGAAGTTACTTTATATAAAGCGAAAAAAAATCCATCTACTATCTGGGCAACTTGTTCTGTGGGGAGCAGCTTCACTGCCTAGCATTGCTGGGCTCCTGCTCGCTTCAAACCAAACCTGCATCTTGATGAGATTCTTTTGGGTCTTACTTTCTTTGAATGATGGGATTTTAACTTGCTTGCCTTGGAGCCAAGAAGTAACGTAGACAAGACAGGGTGAGATTATTCGGTACACAACAGGAAGGGGAAGGATACGAGAGTGTGTACGCTTCTATACACACATCAGCCAACTTGAGTTAGTTGTGTTCTGAGCCTCTTACTGTTAGGAGTAATCAGTAACCCTTCTTGTCTTGTTGTACACTGTCTGACTGTCTGTAGGATAGGAAGACATACTAGTATAATAATAATAAGTGTTCACAAAGTAACCACTGCGCTACTCTCCTCTTCTTGTGGCAATTCATACTCCAATACAGTACATTATTGTGCTTTCGACATAGTGAAAATGGGTGAGATTCCTGCAATTTGCAATAGAATTGAAAGGAAACCGCCGCCGGTCTGATTAGGGTTAACTGTGTTCTGCGGGTTTAACTCACTGAACTGAAGTGAGAACTTCAGACGGACATCTTTCACACTAGCAACTTGTTGCATGGATTAAGTACACAAGAGTCCAAGGTTAAGGACAACAGGATTAACTACCTATGAGCAAACAGGTTCCACTATTGTATGCTACCACTTATTAGTCATCGAGTGTCGAGTTTGTGTCTTGTGTCGTGTACTGACTCTGTACAATGTGTACCATCATCCCTCCCTCGTTAATCCATATTTTATGAATGACACAGACCATTTCGTCATTAATGTGTTGTATTACTCAAACAGTTCATTCATAAAATTATGTCCTTGTTGGGGTTTAATGATGAATAATGGTTGCAATAACCCAAGTTGAAGTTCAACACGAGATTCAGTCAAGGCAGATCCTTTCAGTCGAGTCGAGAGTTCATTTCATACTAGATGCGTTCAGCGCTTTGATCTCTGCTATCGGGGAATGAAATGGCAAGGATGAGACATCAGCATTAAACAAAGTAAGTTGGTAAATTGTGATGAGGTGAGGAATAAAACATGAATGCATGCGAATTGCGAAGAGGATTTGAAGGTCTTCGCAAATCTTTACTCTTGTTGCCTGGTGGTATGAGAATTCCCTCGGGAGATCTTTTTTATATTACATCAGCGTCATCCTGAACCTGCTCAAACGATGATGACTTTACGTAAGAAATTAAAATTAAAATTTCAAATGACAGAATTCGACGAAAGTCTAAAATAAAATTCACATAGTTCTTTCATATCAGGATTTGTTTGAATTTAAATCTTCAATTCGATTTTCAGTACTTACTGAGTGTCTCGTCTCGATCTCAATTCAACTTTAACTTTTTTTATACAAATGATATACTTATGGCATATTTGCTTAAATGTATCATTCAATATACATATATATTATATAAGTACTTATACATAATATGCTACTCGCCCTAGAAGAAGTCTTCGGTCTTATTCTTATTTTTCCACCAATTTCAAAAGATAATGCAATGCAGAAAATTCCACGAATTAATTTTTCTTAGTATGCAACAATAAGCGCAGGTAATTTGAATCGTGGTTAAATATATGTAAATATTAACAATGCTCCAGTCCGATAAG
>JAQFYU010000367.1:0-23675 GCA_034694905.1 Ceratophysella granulata | reverse complement strand
GATCGGATCGGATGAGAAATGTAAACCTTTCGGATCGGATCGGATTGGCATTAATTGTCCATCCGACCTTTCGGATCAGATCGGATGGCTCATGCGAACCATCCGACTTATTTCGGATCGGATCGGATCGGATTGGGAAAATATCCGATCCGAACCCAGCCTTATTCCCGACTGAATATTAACAGATATTATTGTAAACTGTACGTACGCAAATACAACTCTTTCTATGACGCTACTTTTCAAGTCAAAGTATTTGTAAGTTCAATTTAAACTTGAAACTGCAGAATACTGCGAAATGTGTCAGATTTGATTCTTGAATCCCCCCATGTATTGACCTTTGACCTGTACTTTAGCAACCTTTGGCACTGATGTTCAAGGCAAAATGTTCCTTCAAGAAGGGATGCAGCAGGAATGTTTCCAAGGTGATGGAAATTCAATTTTTTGTATTGCATTGCTTGAACAATATGATTTCGGAGCAAGTAGTCACTTATAACAACTACAATAACATAAAGTTACTGGGGAAGTTTGGTGAGACCAAGTCCAATTAATCAGCAATTTAAAAGTGTTTGAATTAAATGGTTACAAGTGTGTCGATAACGATGTAATGCTAATCCGAGATAACAAAAATGAACTGACCCGTGGGTCACTTCCACGCAATAAAACGGACGACATGGATATCTTAGCTTAGTATGTCTTGTGGTTAGCATATTCAGGTCATCCAGTTGGGCCTTCATACACGGAAGAATTTCTGTTAGAAACGAAAACGTTTAAAGTGGTTGCAAAAATTCTTTCCCATTTTCAGTCAGGTAACAAAATTTAAGGAATCAACCAGTGCGATCCAATAAACGACCCAACCAACCAATGTTCACCTGAATCTTAGTCACCACGGCGTCTTCTAATTTGTAGCTGTCAATTCTCTAGAATGGTGCCAAAAATCAAAATTTTCACACACTTGGCGTGCTTTCATTGTTCTGAACTTCGATAGCCTAAAACATTTCAATAACGTAAGCAAATTTTTGACCGGCTTAAAGTTTTCACAGTTCAGCTCTATATAATTCCCTCTGCAACTAGAAACACCCGTTTGTACAGGTTAAATAGCTAACCATTTAGAACCACAACAAATCAAACCACCAACGGGTTGTTTGATTGTCGATTTGGTACCCTTTCGGGCATCAGTCGAAGGAGTTCCAAATATAATTAAAAAATTCCGTTCTAACGACGTATCACATATTACATGCTATTGTTGGTTCTACGCCGCTATAGCCATGTTTTATATCTAAATCATAAATGTATAATGTATTAATGGATCTGTTTTCATAAAATAATCCTGTAAATTATGTCGTGCAAGTTCGCTTTGAATACGAATTGTTTGGAATAATATCCTACTAATCCCGTTTGCGCTTCGTGCGTAACTAAACCAACTGCCAGTAATTTTTATTCATTCATTTTCCAAAATTGTAATTTATTTATTTCTGTCACGCATTTGTACGAAGACTCGTAACAAACTTTAAAAACGTCTTGGAATTAGTCGAGGTATTCTGTGTTTCACACTTTGATGATAACATTATTTCCGCTCTGATGCCAGTATGAGTGACAAATTAGAAACTAAAAGTTCGTTCCTTTAGCATTCCATTTGTTCTCATCATAAATTTTGCACTGCTCGAGTTCCCATTGAATTCCATCATATCTTATTGTTTCTTACTTTATTAACGGCGACGGCTATCTCCCCAGGATATCATCAGTAAGGAAATTCTAATTTATTTTATATGCATTTTCCTTCCTCTTAATTCATTCATGATTTCATGCTTGTCATTTAGTAGCGATGAAATTACGGTAAGCTTTACAGTCTCCCAAAGAAAAGTAAGCGTTGCAGAGTAGATCATCTAGTTTTGCTCGAGCTCGAAGAGAGTTTGGCGTAGTTTCCGAAATATTATGCTAGATGTGCTAAACTAATTCAAATGTAGACTCAGTGGTTTATTCTCAAAGTGACTAAAAATTATATTTGAAAGGGTTCGTGGTGAATATCACTAAATTCCACTTTTACATTGTTAAACATTTGAATTCGAGGACATCAGTGCAAATAATTACAAAGTACATAAGGACTTACAATACAAACACAATTTTATGAAAAATTCATATAAAAAATGTGAATAGATGTATTTGAGCGGAAAGGTTGTTTAATTAAATTAAATTTTACATCTGATTTTGATTGATTGACATCACATGCTTAGTTTGGCCAGTCTAATGTCTTTCTACATATACTTTCATTTGTTGTGCTTCTACCAATAGCAGAGAACCACTTGATTGTGGAATTTTCTATTGAAAGATTGAGTTACTAATCCAGGCCATCAACTATTAGTTTTGCATTGCGGGTATCAAACCCTTATAGTTCATTCCGGTGCCGCAACCTCTTTTTTCAATTTATGGAGCATCCGACTGTAACTAAAGTCAGAGTAGAGTCAATGTGAAATGTTTTAACCTGCTGACTTATGTAAATATGAAAATAAAATTAACAAATTGAATACTTTATCTTAGGAATTTTGTATTTCCGTGGGCATAAGTACAATACTTTGTATTGCAATTTAGTGTAAAGACGGACTGGGTGTGTGGTATATGCTAACTATTTGAAAAACTGGCTAATATTCTTTATTCTGTATTTACTCTTAAATACATACTGAACATTATGCATTGTGTGTTGTGTGACTCTACATATATCTACTAGCACCTAGGTCAGGCTGGCATTTAAAATTCCTTCCATGAAAGAAATAATAAATTCGGCAATCCTGATTGAAGTAAAGAATTCGCAAAGAAAACCAATAAAAAAACAGTACATCTTGTGTAAAATATTGAAACCAAAGCCACAGTTACACCGATATAGTACACATATTGTCAAGGCTTGGATTATCTTTATTGTATGAATTTCACGCCGCATAGTATCCCGAGTCGTGCAGCACAAGAACAAAGCGAGAAGCGACTAGACAAGCGGAACGAGGACTTGGGTGGCGTCGCTGAATGAATGCAATAATGGGAAGTACAAACTGAAAATGAAAACACAGGTTAGGATGTTTGTATATTAACATCATAATTAATAATTAACAAGACCTTTAACCCCTCCTGAGCATATAACAAGGCACAGATTCTGCACAGGCTAATCTGTGAATAGAGAGGCTCAGATTTATAAGTCTGATAAATGTTTCTCTGCATGCAAATTGTATTACACTAGATAATTCCACAGTTAACTCACTTTTATTTTCTTCTCAAAACAATGCAAAAAATGTGGTGGCGCGGTGAGAGACCGTAGTAAATAGTGGAAAGTGTGTAGTTTACAATTTGCAATTAGTACGAGGTACATTAGAAGTACATAAAATTCATCCTTCAGCTCAGACGCCACTCTCAACACTACTGGGAAGGAACTTACCTGTTGGATTGCATTCAGACAGTAATCTGATTGTTGCAGATTGGCGTATATGGGGGAAACAGCAGACATTTTAAACCTACCATATTCTCTTACCCAAAGTCGACTAGGCACAAGCACAGGATACTCTATGTATAACGACAGTCACTAACTTTCTCAATCTTTTTTCTCCATCTAAAACAGAGGTATGCGTACGTGAGTAAAATAATTGTACTTTCCATCGAGTTTTATTCAGTAAGTCAGTGGTAGTGTGACAGTACAAAATTTGTCAGACAACGCCATAGACTCGCGACAGTTCATCTTACATCCCAACACAACGCTTTGTACTCCAATTTTGATTCAAATCTACGGATGTGTTGTTAACATAGAATACTGTAAAAATGTGGCAATTAGTAGGATCCTATTTATTCGTGTTATCCATTTTAAGTAGTCAGACACTTTTAGTGAGTGAAGCGAGACCAGAATCCCTGGTTTCCAAATTGGATCAGTATCAGCAGCATCAACAAGGAATCGGAACCAGTCTCACTAAATTACCCGATCGGCTTTTAGCTGACGTGGACTACTTTGATAAGCTCAATGTGGACTCTCAGTTAAATAATAAGAGATTTGTGGAGCTTCAGATTAAGTGTCTTGTGTACGATGGACCCTGTGACACTTTTGGACGAAAGGCAAAGGGTAAGTTTATGTGATGCGAAGAAGCAACGCGCTAATTTTCAAAACTAGATTGTACTTAAGTTTCTGGGTGGGCATAATTTTTGCAATTTGTGGAATTTGTAAATATTCGCAACTTATGATTTTATTGCTAGCGCACTTGTCCCATTTTCAAACGCAAGCAAGCAACACAGTTCAAATGCCACGTGGGTTGTAAAGTTTGGAACTATAGTTGACGTGTGGCAAAAGTAAAATTGGAATGCTGGAACTTTACTATATGAATATATTTACTAGCTGACCCCTAAATCAGTGCTAAGAACCTATCTGTGTATTGAATTACCCAAATATATTTCGTTCCACAATAATTATTTGTCTTTGAATTTTAACTTCATTTGAAATTGTATCTGTACAATTGGTATACCTATACACCGCACATTGTGGATATCGGTCATTGGTGAAGGTGTTGACAAAAAGTTGTTGTGTGATGCATGGCCGGTAAAGATGAACCATGTCAGCATCTCAAAAATATATAAGTAGTACAATCTGCCGGGTAGATATTTGCCTTTGTTAATCAGCGCAATATTTAAATTCAATTTCGGAATTTTGACAAAACTCCGCTCAAGCCGGTATATGCAATTGCTCCACATTTATAAAGCTATATATATGTTGCATAAAGTTGTTAATAATGGTTTGATTCTTGATCCCATTTTTTTTCAAAGAGCTCGTCTTTTTAAATTCTTAATTGTAAAATTAATATTAAAAATGTACTCAAATTAAAGGATTCTGCCAACTCGGCTTTGGGGCTTAAAAATTACAAATTCTGGCAAACTTTCATCCACACGATAGCATCAAATCAAATAACGTTTATGTCAGAGATGTCAGTGACTGTAAAGTATTACATTTCATGTTTTTATCCATAGTGCATCTAAATAACCATCTGGCACAGAACACTTGCAAGTAAAAGTAGCATAAAGTACAATTTACTCTCAGATTTATGATTAGGACATTAAGCTGATCCGTTGCATCATTTCGAGAACGCTTTGTGCATTCGAGTAATTAAGGAAACCTTATCCTCAGGGCTATAACCTAAATGAGCCCAGATGAATTAAAAGTCTTACGCTAAATGAGTTAATCCTTCATGTACAGGAAAGTCCTTAATAGCTGCATTATCCAAACGGCATAATGGCGTTTTAGAGAGGTTGTGGCAACCACAGCTGAAATAGAGTTCATAGTTCGCGTCCTTTTCATGTCTTATTCCATTTCCACTTCCTATTGTCATAAGTATTCCAATACACTTTTGTGAAGGATTTCGTAATTTACACAGATAAAAGGTTGCGAATTCCGAAAGTGAAAATACAAAACTGCAAACAAAAGCCGCAAATTCTCAATTCTCATATTCCATTTATAACGTTAAAGTGTGTAATTTTCCACTTGAAGGATTCATGTTTATTTGTGTTAAACATGAAATGGAACAACACAGAGATTTAGCATTTCAAGAAAACTGCGTATGTACAAGCTTACAGCTCGTTTGTTACGGCAATTGCTCTAGATTCATGCATGCTATCTCAGATTGTTGACTGTTGATGAATTGTGGCTTCTTTCTGATTCTCATTGCAACGCAACAATTAAACCACATGTCGCGCTTTGCGTCACACAATGTCACACATGGCTTAGTTCACCCTTCACTGCAAAACATGGCTTTACATTACATGGTCCTGCTAACGTATACAGTTTCAGATCATTATTTGACCACACAAGTGGAAGTTTAAGGCAGATTTTTATGATATCAAGAATTGCAGCGTATGCATTGCCAAGTGAACAAATGAATTAAGGTTACGTCATGGATCATGGACATAGAACTCATATGCGTGCATTGTTGTTGGTTCACCAAGGTTTAGCTCACCACAACAAGTTGAACAAAAAAATTACATATGATTGGACCATATTCTATCCGTTTAAGTTTTGTCAATATTTGTACTTGTAAATATTTATACTAATTGCATTTGAATGTTATCTGTGCTTCTAGTTTTCCTTTGGTCTGGAGATGCATTTAAGAACCTGCCTAATTCAAAGTTGCCTAGTGAATATTATTGGATTTAGAAACTGTGTATCAAGTTTATTTATTTAGCACTTTGTAAGTACCAGCAAACATTATTGCACACATGAAAGCACATGAGACCTACCCATATCTGGGGTTTATGGTAACATGAATTTAACCAAAATTGCATTGACTTTTTGAATTAAAAACAATAACATAACAATAAGTTTACAGGAGCATGAATGAGCATAATTGTACGATTTTTAACATTTCATTTTGACAAATCTAATTTAATTTTCTTTAATGCACTATACTAGATTGTGCATCTTTTATTACACTCGACAATTTATGGTCATTCTCGAACCCTAAAACGAGATTCAAATAATATGTACTCGAATGACCATTTTTATAAAGCTACTTTTAGTTATATAATTATTTAGTTATATTAGTGCGCCTTGAAGTTTTCTCACAATTTTTAATTTCAGTACTGGTACGGGAGCCATATTGGTCGATATATCGTGTAGTCATTGTCAATATCTCATCTTTAACTCATTATTCATTGATTTACTGGCACAATGCCTTTTCACCGGACGTCGAATCTTGATTTAATTTGTGATCTGATTGAAAGTATTTCGAATTCTGATTCACATACAGCGCGGATTGAACCTGCATATGTACTGTGAAAGTAATAGGAAGTCACAAATAATGATTACGAAAGCGTCCTAAATCATGATTTACTCGTTTCGATGAGAAACTGATACTCCCTGCCCATTTTCGCGTATTTTTCAATGATCGGTTTAAATCTCAATTAATTGGGGTCTCTTGCATTCTCCGCAGCACTACTTCCATCCGTCATCCTGGACAACTGCCGACTCTGCACATCCACACACAAGAACAAATTATCTCGGATTATGGTTCACTTCCAGCAGAATTACCCAGGAGCCTGGCGGGATGCCCTGGTCAAATATGGCGGAGCACCCCGTTTCATCACCGCTGGCCATGTGGCTCCTCAAGCCACCTTCTTCGGAGGTCATTCGCAAAACAAGCGCCAGCAACAGGAACAAGATGACCAGTACGCCTACTTCCAAACCCCATATTTAAATCCGGTACTTCCTACACCGCTTTCGATAGAGGATTATAGAATAGCTTCCAGTGCAACGCTAGTAATGCCAGCTCTGTACTTCAGCCCCAGCTCAGCTCCAGAACCTATTCCAGCTGTCGAGTCCCCGTCGCCCATTATGGAACCCACGCTGAGTCCGTTCGGGGACGAGTTGACCTCGTCATCTCAGCCACCTTCCACACCCGTCGTTGAATCAACAATTGACATGAAGCCAACCACGCTCGAACCCCATATGCGTATAGCTTGAATGGATCCATGGTCACAGATCACCATGTGACATTGTGACATGCTACAAGCCTTTCAACAATTCATTTCGAACTTCAAAAGAAGGCCAGTGCTTCGTCCCAATCTGCCTGTGCATACCCAGAACGTATTGTTAATTAATAGCGTTACCTAACCAAAACCAAAGTTTGAGAATTCCAATATCAAAGGAGGGGTAGTACCCCTTAATTCCCAGAGAACAATCAACTTCAGAACTGCGACTCCTATAGAATCTAAGTCATATTATTGTATTTTCTTCCTTTGTGGTACAGTGACTACCAGTACCACTTCTTTACTTCATGGTCCTTCATTATTTTATTATTTTTGAGTTTCAAATAAAATGTATTCACTGATTCCTGTGACCTGTGATTGTGATTTGAATTATCTCTCAAATGCATACTGACACTTCCTTATTGTTTCGCTGATGTGGTGTTCAAAGTATATAGGGAAGCTACGGGGATATACAGCCAACCCATTTTAAATCTTGAATGCAACGAGGTAGGTGGTTTAATTATCTCTTAGAATTAAATTTTACAAGCAGGAGTGTGTGACACACTACACAATACTCAACAATATGCAATTTTTTATATCCGATGCAGGAAAAAATCAGCGGTTTCTATCTGACCATTTCACTTAATTGGTCATACAGCAAGTGTTTTTGAATTGTTGCACGTGCTTGCGACATTTGGTTTAATGATAATTACCGTAGTATCAGCGTGAACCTTTTTAGTTGGAGTGCTGCTGTATACGTAATACTACAGAACAGAGTGCAAAAACGGAACAAATGCGAAGAGGAGCACAAAAAAGCGAAAGTTAGTGCTGATGATGCTGACACAACAGGAGCAATTTTACTTTCATAAATAAAGGATATCCTGTGTTACATTTCTTATTGTTAAACATGCTTTATGCTTTAGATAAGAGAGTCGATAGTATTTACCTTACTTCCTGGGTCACGTCACAATTTCAATTTCGAGCATTAGCAATTCAATGTACAAGTCCGCATCAATAACAACTAGCGAAATCTATGCGGTTCAACCTGTCTCCTACATATGTATATAGGCAAACTGGTTAACTTACGAGTTTGTCTAGCATGCTAGATGCCATGCCCATGTATAATGGAACGTGTTTATCATGTTTTTATATTGGTAGAAATTAAATAATTGCCATTTTTATCGTTTGCGCCGTGTCTCGCGTTCATGTCACATAATCATAATTAGTTCAAACTGCTCAAGCAGGTCGGTAAACATCAATACCTAGTTACAATCCAGTTCGATTTAAATAATTTATCGTTTCGTTTCGAGTTTGTTATCTGTGTACCGGAAAGTTTGGGACTGGTTTATTTTGCTGAATCACTTTGTAAGTATGCAGAACATTGTTTCTTCGCCAAAAATCAAAGAGTTTAATTACGCCGGAAAACAGAAATAAATATATTCAGACCTGTAACGCCATACATATAGACCAACCGCATTTGATCGGGAGAATACCGAGTAAACACGTCAAATGTTTAATAGAAAAAGCGGTTGATAGGCGCTCCATGCATTTTAGATGATACACACACAACACTTTGAGCGAAGTACACAGTGATTACAAAATTGCTCAAATGTCCGAAGAAGTTCCCAGAATGTCAAAACCTGTCATCCTCTTTGTTTGGTTACGTTACATGTCAGAAATTCATTTATTTGGTTGGCATTGTCTGGCATTTGATGGGATTTCGTGTCAGGAACGTATCCGTCTGAAATAATTAACGAATGTTCAACCTGTATTTAGAAGGACTTAAAAGGCGACAAGTGATGCTTGGACTTCTACAAACACCCGAACGACATTCGAGTGACATATCGATATCAAATACTTCATTTACTGGGTCGACGGAATCAATAGTGAAGAATAATTTATAAACTTCTCTGACAGTACGAGTACCAACACCACTTTGGATGGATGAAATGAGAAAATACACAAAATGTTGGAGAAAATGTAGAATTCGGAAGGAAATTCCATATCCATATAATCCTCATCGATTGAATTCTGGATCAGCCAACGCATAGCGCAGCTCTGTGCTAGGTTCTCCAGGAGGACTTTCACCAAGGCTTTCACTCGCTTCGCTACTCGCTATTGTTTAACAAATATTCCCACCATCCAATGCAAAAATGCAGCCTTTCAGGGAACACCTTCACATTGTATGTGCTATGTGGTGACGGTGACACTCTAATGTTTGCCTTTTACACCTTCGTTCTAGCTATAACCATGGGAATCCGGTTCCGGGTCCGGAGTTACATTTTACCCAGTTCGAGAGTCTGGTGACTTTTTGATAAAGTCTAAGCTTGAGTGAATGAGGTTTCTGTAAATAATTTCTCATAGTATTTTGCAAGCCTACCAAAAATACGAAACCCTAGAACTGAGACGAAAATACGTATAATTTGTTTATATGGTACTTGGTACTTAGGCTGTGATTTGGGCCATGTGTTTTCGCTACAGTATATTTGGTTTTCCGTCACAAATATATATATTTCATATATGCTAAAATGGAGCAAGGTTTGATGCTGGATTACTCTAATAAGTCCATACATCACTATACAACGTCCAGCTCCGTTACGCTATGTGAATGTGAAAGTGAAATATAAAGTCAACCATTCAAAACACCAAAAAGTTTCGGATCATTCTTCAAGAATCGCAAATTGCGAACAACTGTCAAAAATATATATTTCTGGAATATTCTATTTTGAATAGGTAAATATCGTATATTACATATTGTTACTTGAATAAAGCAAAAAACACAAACCAATAGTAGCCAAAATAACGTAGAAGAATATTTTGCAAAATGTTCTTTTATTTAAATCACTTAGCTTTACAGGCACGCTTATTGGTTTAGTATATTTTCCGAACATGTTTAATGATGAGTTCATGACACAATAAATTTTTTTGATCTGGATGGTATGGTAATTGGTAGTTAACACTAATATATTAAATTAACTGGTGGCAAAAACCTATTCCTGGACAATAATTTCAGACACTTACTATTGTTTGTGTTTCTCTACACTGAAGCTCTGTTATTGTTCATAATTGTTTGAAATAGAAAAACAATATCAGCAGTCTCAATTTATTGCAATTTGCTTTGTTTGAATGTTGAAGCTGACCACCAGACGGTTGATTAAATGTATTTGAAATCATATGAAACATCCGCTGATAACGCTGCAACTGGCACTAGCATTCGAATATAATTCTTCACTGTTACTCAAAACCCAACCCGTAATTTACCGTCACTATAATCGTTAAAATATTGGGTTCGAGTGTCGAATAAATTCCTGTGTACTCAAGACTTTGAATGAAATATTTCCATTCCAAAATCCCAAATTAAACGAGAGGAATGTGATTCATTATTCATTATGATTTATGATATGATGGAAAATGAACGAATTCAAATTCCAATGTGCAGCAAGAACAGGGCTATTGCTTATCGTCAGTGCATTAGCAGCCATGCCATTTCAAATGTAAATAAATCAAAAAATGTTGTAAAAATTGTCAAATCGTTGTACATCTTGCATTGCATCCTCAGATCCAGCCCAGACTGAAATTAGCGAAAACACCAGCAAACGACGACCCCGTTTACTTTAATCACAAATCGTATATCGTATCCCCGACTAGACGCCGGACCGCGTTACCGGCGCTTCTTTGTTAACTTTCCAGTTTTCATTACTACGACTAGAGTGAGTGAGGCGGTAAACTCGTAAAACTTTGAACTCTATGAGAAGTTGTTTTCACTTTCACTCAATCATCAAAATCATCATCAGAATCAGAATCTATTCTAAAGTTATCAGATTTTTGACACTTCTTCTTTCGTCTTTCTTCCGGTTGTCTGTTGTTGTCCGTCAAATACGTACATATCCATATCCTTTATACGCCGATAGCCGATACTATACTAATCAAAAAAGCTTGAATTTCCATATTGATCGATCAGCAAAAGTGTCAGCGAGCAGAAGAGCCTAGCCGAAGTCAATGGTTGACGTCGACGCGCCCCTAAGAATCGCTCATTGGGCCAAATTTCTTCGGTGGTGGAAGTGCGGAATGGGAAATGAAACGTCCGTTACGGTCATTTCACAGGTCAGCCTCATCAGGAGAGTTGCCTTCGCGGAGATCTTCGTCGGTGTTATTATCTTATTCAGTCAGGTAAGTGCGTTCGTCTAACGTTCTATTAAGTAAGTACTTACATTATTTTCTCTTACAAATTGTACGCGAGTTAATCCAACCCAAATCCAACCTATTTGGTTGATTTACTCAACTTGAGTAAATTGCATTGTATTTTGAATTCTGATGTGTATGTGACCTTTCCGTGTTTTGTACCAATTTAGACTGTGGCAATTGCATCGTCCCATGAATTTGCAACCCGGTCCTTGACTGGTATATGGACTTCATGGTTCTTCTTCATATCAGCGGGAATTACTTTATTCTGGTCTTCTAGATGCACGTTCAATGGGTATAATACTGGACTTAATTCAATTACAATACATAACAGCTTGCAATTTTTAATTGAGTATTTTCGTTGTAGCCTGCTATCTGTCCTTGTCCTCCAAATAATCTCGGCCACAATGGGAATTCCGCTCTTCACAGCATCGTGTCTCCTCTTTGGAGTCTTTCCTTTTCACTGGAAACCATTACCCGATGGTAAGGGTTCGCTTTAAGTTGATAGGCGCGCTATCAACTTCCTATATCTTCCATTCCTTGCTGTTCGCTTCTCTCAAATTAATTTTGCTTGCCACCACAAAATTGAAAAATATTTATTAAATGATACTGAAACCAGTTGGATTCACAATCGCATATAAAAATTATTTTCCGCAGGTTCCGGTACAGAACTAATTGGTTCATCTTTAGCCATTCTGATCACGAATCTCATTATGATGTTTGCCAGCCTCTTTGAGATGGGTCTAAACGGATATAACGCATATAATTGCTACTTTCTTGCCTATGGAGCCAGACCAAAAGTTAGTATTCTTCTATAAATATGTGTTTTGTTTTGTTGCCCCGCATGCATGCTGCATGTTGATATCGTTTGAAACTAAATCTTCCTAAGTCGAGAGACGCTTTGAGTGAAGTTTTATTCAACTGTGCTCCTGTGGTGTGATCCGTTCCGTAGGGTGCACGCTCGTACATATGCACTGCACAGGCACAAGCTGTTAAACTTATTGCAGGTTCAATTTGAACATTGAATCCTTCCAGGAAGACTCTGATATTGAAGAAGATGTAGGAAATGGAAGAACTCCAAGCGCTATTGCGCGAGATAGTAAAGAAAACTCGAGAAATCCGACACCTTCCCACATTAACAAAAGTAAGATCGTGACACCAACACACACCTACACCAAACACGGAGGAGGCCAAGCTTCCAATAACGGAAGCAACCAGGGACGTCCTAATAGCGGAAATAGCCGTGGAGCTAACCGAAAGACTAACAATTCAAATAGAAACACTGGAAGCGCCCATCGCGCGCAGAGTGGAGGAGCGAACGCTAATCAAAACGAGGAAGACTGGGGCGATGACAACAACACGGCGCAGACAGATTGGAGAGGCACTTCAGCCAACCAGAATCAGGAAGAGGAGGATTGGGGAAATGACTACAATAATGATGCAAACAACGAATGGGGTGACAACAATGGAGCTGAAGATTGGAGTGACAACACTAGGCAAAATAATTCGAAGGGTCAGACTCTTAAGGGGCCAAAAATAGGTCAACGAACCATGTCACCCAAGAAGAGTAAGACCAAGGTTGTGTATGCTGACCCTTCAATGCCCCAACCACCACCCGACCTGACTCTTGCCTCCACCGACATTGTCATCATCAAGTACTGCGGCGTGACTGGCGTTGTGCTTGCCCTAGTCATATTTTCCTGTCAGGTAAGCTCGTCAACTTTTTTTATGTTTGCATTTCTAAAATCATAAAGTTACTGGTACAATTTTCTGGTACAATTTTTTAACACAATCGATACAATTTTTCAGACAGCAATGTTAGCATTGGCGTCTGAACCCGGGATAAAGATTGGTGTCGGGATTTGGGGTGCTCTGTATTACGCGGCGACTGGTGTCATTACCGTCTATAACGGCTGGAAGCCGACAGCTCAAAGGTGAGCTCAGTTTACGATGTCAGTATCTTACGTCTATGCAAAGACGTGCACTGGATATGTTGTACAATGCACTTCTTCTAATAATCCATGTATGTATATGTATAGTTCTGTGGCAATCTTCATCTTGCAAGCGGTTCAGCTCGTCTTGTCGCTTCCTTTGGTAGGAATTGCCTACTACATCGTAGCTGTCTTCGGTTCTTGTGTCCAATACGTACATGCCCATGCTTGTCCACCAAGTGAGTTATGAGTTAATGAATTGGTTTCTAGTTTGATTACTTTTGTTCATATGAATTAGTAATAGGGTCGGAGCATATCACAATCACAAGTAGCAAGATCGATACCCTAACCCGTGACATCTTTAAATCTAAGAGTTGGTTTATTTATTTAGCCCAAGCGGCTGGACTAGCAATAACAGTGTTGGGATCTGTCATGGCGATAAGTGGAACCGTCCAGGGTTTGATTTCGCTAATACTTATGCTAATTTGCTCTCAAGCTGTTTGCGGAATTCGTTGCATGGTGAGAAATTAAATGAAAGCAATTCCTACAGTAAAAGCAATCTCAATTGCTTTCAAACATGGAACTCAAAATGAAAGTGACTCTTTACAATTTCAAATTTAGGTCTCTGGTGCTACTGTTTACCCCACATTGTAGTGTACTATTTAACTGGACATCATATGCATCAATCTGGGAATTTTTGGGACCCACTCCAGGGAAAGTACATATACTTACACGTATATGTAGTTATTGGTATCTAGTTTATTTGAAAAGAAATTAGGTAAGTTCAAAATAGTGGTAAGGTATCCTATTTATTTACCTTTTTAGAATGCATTTTAGCAATTGTGACTATGATTGAAACTCAAATTTACAAATTGTGTTTACAAAGATCTCAAAAATATTTATATATGCATAGTACAAAAAATTTATTTGCATTGTAAAATCAGAAACACTATGATTTATAGCTTTAAATGCAATTATTTCTCTGCTTGTGAACTCACATTAAACGAGATATTAAATATCATAACTCAGCGAGGGTCATGAATCCTGAATCTTTTTGCTTTTGGATGGCTTTTTATCCGAGTACTAATACTACAAATATTTATTTGCTTCACATTTCGAATGAAGGCAGCAGCAAAGCTGAGCAGGAAAGTTAAACTTCATATAATCCTACTTACATATTATTTTTGAATTAAATTACGTAACTAATGGCGTAGTATAGGAACTTGAAATTCAAGCTGGACCTGCGCTTTGATCCTTCTTGGCATAAAACTGATATAATCCATATTTCTTGAGCAATTCAATGGTTTTGTTTGACTCTTCCAATGATTCTGAAGCAGTGTGACTGAGTCCAATGAGGTCAACGCCTGTGGCGTTGGTTTCGACCGTTGTAGCTTGACCTTCAAAATCGATCAAGGGTTTCTCCGGCTCCAGTATTGAAGCAGAATCCGGAACAGTTGAATCAGTAGATGATTTTTCCTGTAATTCCGTCACAATGGTGCTCCATGACCTCATAATCGCTGGGTCACAAGTTACACGGTGGGATGGCTGTCTTGAATAAATCGGAGATGAAGAAGTAGAGTTCCGGTTCTCACGTTTTTCAGTGAACGGCTTTCGTAGCTGCGGTTCGACTTGGTTGCGTGGCAGGAATGTTGGGAGTCTACAAAATATAGGAAGTAGCTTTTATAATTTATTTTGAATTAAAGTTCCAGTAATAATATTCGAGCAAGGGCAAAAACAAGTGTATTGTATACTTACGCGTAGGGGTAGTGGAGGGACAATATTTTTCTCCGCATACATTTTCCAGGTTTGTCATCAATTTCATTTTGGAAAATGTCCGGACCATAGGAACTGCTACCACATTGAACGCGCTCCTCTATGAACTGTTGAAACATTTGCAGTTCAAGGAAAGTGTTGCGAAGATAGGATCGTCGCGAGGGCTTCGACAATCTGAGGAATCTATGGAAGAATTGTTTATTTATATAACAGTAAATCCATCTTAATTGCAATGATTTATTGTTTAAACTGAAAGATCCAGATGCTGCCACTTTTATAGATTCAAAAAATACAATGCGCATTAACTAATTTTAACTCTTTCCTATTTTATCTCAGTACAAATACATAGAACTAAGGATCACTCCTATTCATGTCCGTCCATAGCTGAAAGTTTTAACATGCAATGCGCATGAGTAATGCTACAAGATAAATCAAGTATCTCTGTTTGTGTATTTCATTAATTGCTCGACATTACTTTCCACTTTCATATCTTGTGTTTAAAAAAAATTGATTATCGGTAGTTCGAATTATCGAACGCGAAAGAAGAAACGGAATCTCAATTTAGAAGTGTAATTTAGCTGTTAAAATCATCGCCAACTTTGATAAATGTCATGATGTGATAGGCGAGCATAATGGTTCAAAAATTAGATTTTTTCCTCAAATATCGAAAATCAAAATTGAAAAATGCATCCGCAACACTTTATGCGTTTTAGTTCATGTATTTTTTTAACATTGAACCATACCTTTCGGAGTCGAATCCGATTTTGCTAGTAGGTGGTGCAATAGATAATGCCATTTCGTAATTTCCCATCAGTTTAACGAGTACACGAAGAAAGGTTCGAGCGAGTCCATTTCCTTGAAGCCGATCCTTGGTCAAATGTTTCTTGAGAAAGGACCGAATGCCTGTTGGAAGGGAAGTCAAATCTTGCGGAAATGGCGAAACAACGTTATCTGCATCCGCATCCACAAAGACAACGTCATTTAAGTTGGGACGGAGTCTCTGAAAGGTTGAATGTGGGACCCCTATGATGAAGGGTACTGGAGCTTCAAGATAGTCTCCAAAGCTGTATGGTAGAATAGGAATGAACAAATGCTGCCAACAGAGTGGATACAAGATTAAATTGAAGGCTAGGGCGACGGAACTGAGACGGGACAGTTTTCTGGACGTAATCAAAATTTTCCGTTCCGATAGAAGAGATGCGAGGACTAGAATCATGGACTTGGTTGTGAAGGAATTGTAGAATTCCGATAAGCATCTCTGAAAATCAAAGTAGAATGAATGCCGGTGAGTACTGAATTCCATTTTAAATGGACGATCCTTGGAATTAAGAATATTTCGAAGAAGTGCTTACATTGTCAAGAGTTGAAGGCAGTACAGTTCCATAAGGCGGAGGAAAGATGAAGAGAGTGGCTGACCAGAGTTGGTTCAGTGCAGAAGCGTTCCTTGACCTTCCCAGGGAGTAAGCTAGATTTGTTGTGTGTAAATGTTGTAGGAATCCCCGTCCTGTCTTATCAGAAGTCAAGTCTTTAATTTTGGCGCAAGTGTTGAGAGCTCTGTAGAACACGCTTTCCGCATAAGGAATCGGAGAAAGGAAAATGAAGCATCTTTCAGTCTCTGTTTCTGCCTCCACTTCGTGGCGACAGTATCCAAAACTCCATTTTCCGCTGCCGTCCGTCAAAACAAATGTGAAGTGTTCAATTCCTTCCCTGTTTAGTTTAGAACAAAATTGAGGGAGTGAATCAAAATGTTTTACAGTAGTTTCATATTACACATTCCGTCCGTAATCTGCCTAAGTTACATTAAAATAATAATCTACAATGAAATAGGCGTCAGTGGCTTTTCGCATGTGGATGTGTAACCTACAATCTATTTATACATACATACATAGAATGTAAAATGTACTTTATCAAGGTTTGGACAAATTCGCGAGATACTTTTCAAACTCATTGACCATAATTGGCTAAATCATTAGGAAATCCGAATGAAAGTCAAAGTCATGTTTTTAGACAAGATCAGAATCACAAATTCAAAATCAATGAAAGAAGTGATCGAAAACCATCAAGTATAATCATCTATACAATAGTTACGTACGAAATCCGAATCATAGTAAGTATATTTTTTGACAAGGTCAGAATAAAAATAAATCAATGAAAAAGTTATCTAAAATTGAGAGTTTCGTAGATATTTAGTCTCAAAGTCATCAATTTATATGCAGATCTCGATTTGTAAATTCCACAGTCACTTTTCCGAAATTCTTCAAAATCAAGATAAGAAATCAAATTCTAAACCAAAGTTCCGAGAAAATCCAAATCATTTTGTAGCCCAAACCACATGATTTTCAAATCATAAATAAGTTTCAAATTGCCGATTTTCAAAATAATTGAATTAAGTTTACATTTTATTTTCCTCCGGGAAAGCGAAGAGGGTGACAGATTTGTACAATGCTTCATCAGCTTGGGCAGTTAGATCAGTGGACGTTGGGAATGAAAAGCGTATCAGACATCTCGGGGTCTGCGTGGAAGGCTTTCCAGGGAGATCATAATCCTTCAGTTTCTGCACAATGAGAAAATGATCGAACGTGTTCTCAAGTAGCGTCCTTTTCCTGTAAAAGAGAAAGAGAGAGTTTAGTTTAGAAAGTAACGACTGCCTCGCGTCACAAACAAACACAAATCACAAATACCATTATCTTCACTTGCTGGAACAATTCCAAATTGCAATGCTATGTTGAATTATAATAGAGCTTTAGCCGCGTCACTGTTTTCCTACTTAAATTGATGCATCAAATTAACCATATTATTATAATATTATTACCTTATTCGGGTTTCCATGTTTCCTGTTTCGTTCTGTGCTACTGATTTGCAAAGATTTAAATTTAGCTCGGATCGAACTAACACCAATGATTTCTTATTCTTGATGAAACGGAAACAATTAAGGAACTATTAACAACAGCCTTCCTTCATTAGGCGTCCCTGCCAATGACTACTATCAGCTCAGGGTAAATGCCCTCTCACATCAAGATGCGTAGAAAGAGTTTGTAAATACGAGACGCAGCTATTAGGTCACGACAGGTCAAATCCCAGTTCACAGTATGCGTGAATGCTATGAGGATATTTAGATTGAGGTTTTAGGTGATCAACTTCTTGGTTGCAGGTTGCAGCTGATATCAGCGGAAATTCTTGCTAAACTCGTGGAGTGACATGAGGATGACTCAGGCCAATAGTTCTCGTGAACAGGCTATACCTACTCAATACTCATTCACGTCACCGTATATCAGCGTTCAATTTGCAATGATTTTTTTATGAATGGTATAGATTATGTATTCAACATTCACACGAACACGATACACGAGATGACTAGATGCACCCAAGAACTGGCTGCATCACTAGGTTGTCAAACTGCAATGACCTATGATAGAGGTAATTTAAAAGTTGACTGAAATTGGAATTATGTGGTATAGCCAAGCCAAGCCAGCAGCAGCGCTTCAACAATTCTTTGGTATGACTGAAGTCTGACGTGAATGACTAATGTGAAACTGAGTAATTTTGGGTTAATGATTAGCCCGACGAGTGTACTAACTAAACCACATCAGAGTACAATAGATTTAACAAAAATCCTCGCCCTTCTCCCCTAAACCAGCACCAGCAGCAACCTATGAACAAGTTAAAGCTATCACGGTAGTAACTAAGGTGAATGGGCAATATTAATATTTCATATCTCTTTGTGTATGGTATATATGTATGTATGTATGTAGTATAACCATAAAGCCTTACATGTACGATGAAAGGCTATGCATTAACACTACACACATGATAAAACGTACAACCCAGCAAACTGCTTCGAAAATACATCCTTTTGTATTTCAATTATCACAAAGCATCAGCATCATCACATATCACATCATAGCGTCATTTCATGCTCTATCATCTCCTGCCTGGCTTATCTGCGTCCTAATGCACTCAACGCTCAATGCATCAAGTGAACCTTGAGTTGATACGATTTAACTGAAGCCGTGGCTATTTTGGGAGTTATTTAGCGATAATTGATTGAACATTGTACAGTACATAGTGGGCTTTCTGATTAGGTTTTTGACAACATTCGTGTCAAACTTATTCATGCCTCAATTCCTAAGATCTCATTCTACATAGTGCATTATCGGCAAAGTTATTTTGATCGCCCCTTCCGCAAAATAAATTGATCCAGTGCTTGTTTCATGGATTTGGTTGAAAAAAGATGAGTTCGTCGCTTGTAGTTTAGTACTAACCTTTATACCCGGAATCGAACCTCGGAATCCTTTATCAATTGGTTCCATTCCAATCCAATGTAGCACTGATACTCGTAATTTACTCGAATTTGGTTTTATGAAGCATTGGACTGACCTGACACTGACAGGCTATTTCATTCATATTTCAAATTAGTCAAACCACCACCAGGTATTCTAAATGGCTATTTACATGAAATTATCACAGGGTAGTAGTGAAGTGAGTAGGGTGAGTTCGAAAAATACATAAGTATACTAACTAAACCCACTAAAATCTGTTTTTAGAATTCAGAACGAGATTTTGAATGTTTCAGATTTCAGTGTTGGTGTTGGAGGGCGATTTAAGATTTTGTTGGGTATACAGAAAATACTGTACATTCGTTTAACAATTCTCCGGGATAATCATGTGAAGGAGAAGAGCTTGCAATTGAACCACTACATACATAGCAGCGTGTCAGCAATACTTCATACTTCTATGTATATTTTTAAAAGGTTTTTGGATCGTTGAGGTTTATTTGATTTATCGTGAATTTATACAATGTTAGAAACATCTATTCGAATTTCATAAATAGTTCTGGTTCAGCAGAATAATGTAGCTGACTGATGAGGGAAATGGACCACAACCACAATCGAATTGTCGTTATGCTAAATTCCATTTATAATACTAGCTCCCTGCGCATCCTGCATAATGCCTTAATCTGCATATTGTGGGGTGATTTAGGAAAATAGTCAGTTAATTGATCTGATGAACGACAATTCACCTGTATGTAAAAAATATAATTGTATTGAAATTCTCACTCATTTTTAATACCTACAAATTTCGGCAATCATCCTAAAATCAGTGCGTCACAACGCAACTCGCAGCGCAGCCAGCACAATAAGGGAATAAAGTGATCAAGTTTCATGATTCGTGGTTTGAAATTTTTAAAAATAAAGAATAGAATAACTGCATCTTTTAGATCTTAGACCAGAAATGTCTGATGTGATTTGTGATGGTCAATGGTCAAATCCAGTCAAATCTTCAATCTGTTTAGCCTTTTCTTTCAGAAAAGCCAACCTATAATGCTAATGTAAAATGTGTAAATGTGAAGGATGGAAAGCGTGACGCTTATCCTCCAGAAACATTTTAACAATTTTAGCGACAAGATTTTAGGCAACGGTCGTGCATGCATCACCATCACCAATGGAATTTGTGTAGCCATGGACAAACGCTTATGCTAAATGAATTGAACGACTGTCACAAATCACACAAACCCTGTTTTCTAACGTAACGTGTCGTGTAACACTTAGCACTAAACGTAGTAATATTAAAACAATAGCAGAATTCATATGTAGAATAGCAATAGAACAATAGAACAATATGGAAGCTGGTGGAAGTGGAAGTGATTTAAGATCATAAAGATAGGATCCGATGAACAGTGACAGCTCAACACAACCTAAAATGGTCACTGAATCCGGATGTGTAGAATATTTTGTACTGTACTATACGGAGAACAGGAAACTAATTAGGAATCCGGAACAAGTTTTGTACCAAGGAGGAAACGCGAACATGAGGCGGAAACGGAACTAACAAAATGCGATTATGCGTTTACGGTAGGACTAACATATCTCCAATTCGCAATGTAGGAAATGCAAAATGCAACTGGAGCATATAGAAATACAAACTAAGAACTAACTCTTTAGCTCTGGAAAATACGGAACGTATTATTAATACATATAGGAACTTCCGAACAACTATCATTTGATTTTATATCAAAACATTACTTTAATTCAATTTGCTCTAATTTGTAGGCTTTTTATTCTCGTAAATATTTTTTAGTCTGAAATTTATTTGGGATTTTATTTCAACTTTCACTTAATCGCTATAGTTTGACAACGGGGTGCTCACAGAGCGAATAGTTAGTGAAATTCGGCGCCAGTTGGTGTTGGTAAGGAGCCTGCAATTCAGTCAATTGCAATGCTTAATAAGCGCTGTATTAAAAATGCTTTTGATCTTGGTTCACCCGATGAAGCGTGAAGTCGACACGACAACCTACATAGTTCTTGGACCATAATATAAATGCTTGTTTTGTATTTTGTAATTATTATATGTCTGCTTTTCAGAGACGCGTTTTGCAACTATTATATGTATCTTTTTCAGAGACGCGTTTTGCAAATTCTAAGATCTCAAAACATGAGGAATGAGTATTCGATTGACACGACAATAAGTGTATCATGTATGTCGTATGTCTGATTCATATCCGATTGGAAACTAGAAATCGACAATCAACTTGAAACAGAAACTGGCAATTTAAATTGACCAATTACGAAATCGAGCTGAAGAAGCTACAATGCTGTAATAGTAGGTAGTAGGCCAAGCGTAATTGTGTTACTGTAATACATAGAATAGACTTATAATTAATGAAATACATATATGTAGAAAATGAAAAGTCAAAAGTCACAACACCACCTGTGAAAGATTCAATTCGCACGATTTTACAACCTGTGAAGATTAGGAAGACCTCGAATTAAATCTTAGATTTTTTTTATGCCTAACCGCATAGCATAGCATCGTACAATAACCAGAACATCATATTCTTTTTTTATATAAAGAATGGAACAGGTGTGTGAAGTGAAAGGTGAAAAAATTAACAAAACGCATAACGCATCATGGATACATGATACATTATATGTACATTACACATTACATAATAAATACAAATTACCTACTACAACCTAACCTACAACCTAGTTTCTTAAAATACTACTACAAACTACAACAGGTAGAAATTCATTGAAATTCCCGAAATTCCATTCTTATCTTATTATGTACGTAAGTACGTACGCAACAGGAACAGGTACAAGTACAATACAAAATACAACGTACAAATACAAAGTGATATCAGTCAGACTCAGTCAGACTAGCCAATTGCATTATTGCCTTGCATTCTGCTGCACTGCACTGCATACTGCATCCCATGCCAAGCCCCAATTCTTTATTTATTACCTGTTAGACCTCTTAGCTTGGTATGTATGGCAGGTAAACATTGGTCTAACTTGTCATAATATTTAGGTGCACGCTTACACTATGGACTAGGATAAATATTGGGGTAAGATATTTTCAACAACCAGACGGCAGAATACACGGAGTGGCGGCGGTCTCCCCTTTGAAGTTAGATCGGAACACGCGGACGAGGACACATTTAAATCATGCTTTATTTGTTGACATCCAAATAATATCAAATATCTTTAGTTGACAGTTGACGATTTCTGGCTTTGTTGTTGACATTCGACACTGGATAGAGGACATTCGTCACCCTTCCCGTGCCCTGGATTTTCACTGACATGGTGAAGCTGAAAAGTAGGCTGGACTACGACTAGGATCAACATGAAATCCTTCGTCCTCCTTCTCTTCATCTTCATACCTGTGTCAAATGGTGAGTCAGCATTTCCTATTCACGTATACTCAAAAAAAAAAAATAATTCATCAGTGAAGAAATGCAAGTTCTTAGTAGCTAGCTACTTACACTAAAGAGAAAGTGTCCAGGCTTTACATGAAAATCGAAGCGCTTTGCGTCAAACGTCAACGTAAAACGTAACGCGCAGCGTATGATGTCGAGTTAGTTAATGTTGACTATTTTATTTGTCAAATATTTGTATAAAATAATTGTACTTAATTAAAAACTTAATTTGTAATTTTTTGATCGGTTTTCAAGGAAAAGAAACACAAGAAAAAATGCATCAACCCCCTGCCTGCGCTCGCTCTGTTCATTCTCGAGCGACCGCTGCACAGCGCCAGATAGAGGAAAAAACGTTTTTACCAACTCCGTAATCAGTATGACCTCCACCTGCTCGAGCTACGTTAACGTGAAGCATGTGATCGCAACAGACTTGTTGAATAACTCAGTATCCGTTTTTATTTCATCTAAAACGTTTATTAGACCTGGCTTTCCTAAGCCTAGGGCTTATGTAATCCTCCTTGTCTGTCTGTCCGTATTGTCCTGTTGGGCCAGTCTTCGCCGAATTTAAGATGAGAAATAACATGAGATTCGGCTCAACTCGGCTTTGAGTTTTG
>JAQFYU010000366.1:0-23696 GCA_034694905.1 Ceratophysella granulata | reverse complement strand
GCTGAAGTTGAACTCTCTGTCATCATGTGGGAGTCCTTCATTTCCTGGTACATCAACGCGTACCTGGGAAGGTACATCGAAAACCTCAACTCACAGCAACTCTCCTTTGCTCTTGGCCAAGGTAAAAAATAAAGATATGAAAGTTTAAATGTCAAAGGTCAGATTTATAGATGACAAATGAGCAATGAGCAATAATGAATGAGCACATGAACATGAAATTGATCTAACAACATGGAAGGCACCACAATCATCGGTGCAGTAGAGTAGTACGTAACGTATGTATGTAAGTAAGTACTACTCGTAGTAGGATGTAAATTCAAAAGCACATCCCCCACCCCCTAATGAAATATACTTATTATATGTATCAGTATTATTTTTAATTAATAATATAATACAAATTATAGCCCTACATGTCTCGGCTATTATGTCTTGATTATTATGTAATTTATCTGAATTTAGGGGAGTTGGAACTTGAGAATGTTCCACTCAAGAAGAATATATTCCGAAGTTGGGGCCTTCCCATCGAGGTTCGATCCGGAGTCGTGGGCCGTATTAAGATTGAGTTTAATCTCTTGAAGTATTTGCGAAATGAACCTGTCGTCGTTACTATTGAAGACATTTACTTGGTGGCTGGAGCCCTCAATCTTGCCGAAGTATGGCTAATGAATCCATTAACCCAGACATCGACTATAGAATTTAGTATTATATTGGTCTTAAACGCTTAAGCTAAATACAATCTATGAATGTATGTTGCAATTTTAGTGGGATCCGATGGAGGAGGAAGCCTTAGCTCATGAAACGAAAATGAGCTCATTAGATTCTCATGAAGGGCGATGGAAGGCTCAGTTCGACCTGGCTTCAAATTCGTCGTCATACTACTCTGCACTATATTTTTCGTCTATGCAAATTGGGGCTTCAATTGTCACAAAAGTAGTTGAGAATTTACAGGTTCGTTCCCTGCGATCATGACACAATTTATTGTGCATTAATAGAAGATGTAATTACAAAATACGACATTTGATGCTATTGTTCTGGTGCTACAATTTTAGCTGAATGTTCGTAATATTCACATTCGATTTGAGGAAGAGATTGGAAGTCGTACGCGTGTAGTTGCTTTTGGAGTTACATTAGAAAGTCTAACTGCTCAGAGTTGTGACTCGAATTGGAATCCTCTCTCCTCTGCATCTTCCGCTGGGACCACGGACTGTTCGTTTAAAACTCTACAGCTCAATAGTTTCAGCGTCTATTGTGATACTAAAGGAGAACGCTTCAGTCATATTCCGCCATCTGAATTGCAGGTTGGTTCTATATTTGAATTCACTGCATCCGAATTCGTGCAATTGTTGTAGTCTTTAATCATAACGTTCTGTCTATGTCCGTATTTTTCAAACAGGAGGCAATGAGCAAAATTGTGAATCATGACTACCTTCTTTGTCCTGTCTCTGCAGAGGCTAGAATATCTAAAAACAACACACCACATCCTCTTTCATCAATCTTTAAACCTAGATTCGACGTACAATTGACATTGGACAAAGTTCCGCTTCAAATGACAGATTCTCAGTATCGGAACTGTTTTCGTGCCTACAAAGCATTTCTTCGACTTCATCGCAATTGTCGGCTTCGACATTACAGGCCGTTTATTACCACAGTGCACGATGATGCATTGGTCTGGTGGAAATATGCAGTCAGAGCCATTCTTGCTGTTCGTGGCTATCGGACGAGAACAGTTTTGAGAACTTGGGATGAAGTCCTCCAAAGAGGAAAGGACAATGTTGCCTACGTGGCAGCTTTTGAGCATCACTTACAGAGTGAACTCTTGACAACAGAAATGAATAATCTGAAAGGTAATATTTCATTCCTGTATATTGAATTTATCTTCAGGTTTCAAGTAGTCTTTTCAGGGTAGATACTGAAAGACTCGTGTTACTTCTGAGCTTTTGATAGATATACCTATGATAATTTTTATGCCCCAATAGACCGGATGGAAACAGAGCGTCATTATGAAGAAATTGTATCATTGAGAGAAGTGGCAATGCGGCGGGTTGAATTGCGTCACGATAAGCAGTATGCACCAGCAGCAGTTTCAGCTCAGCCCAAAGTAAAACAGGATGATTCGTCGGAAAAGGGATCCTCCGAACCTGTCGCCAAAGGTGGCATATTTTCCTATCTCTTTCCGTCATGGAATACTGCAATCTCTGAAAGTACTACATCACCAACCCCAAACGCTACTCTGAATGATACCATAGATTCACCAAGTCTTAATTTGAGTAAAGTTCAAGAAGATATTGAAAATGAGAAGCTGCAACTCCGGAAAAGTGAATCTGAAATGGATGAAGCCATTCTCGATGATGTCAAGTCATTTGGAAGAGATGCACTACTAGCTAGATT
Source organism: Ceratophysella granulata (assembly GCA_034694905.1). Taxonomy (NCBI): domain Eukaryota; kingdom Metazoa; phylum Arthropoda; class Collembola; order Poduromorpha; family Hypogastruridae; genus Ceratophysella; species Ceratophysella granulata. Next base: position 21,308 of record JAQFYU010000366.1, on the reverse strand, counting down.
CAAGTTTGTATTGAAACAAGGCATGGTCGCCCTCACTCGGAGGTCAACACCATTTCTAGAACTGGACTTTTGTGGAGTGGAAATACAAACAGAACTTCGTCCGAGATCTGGGTCGCACAAGATTCGAATATCCTTGGCTTCTTTATTTCTTCGAGATGGCCCTACAAAGTCCCTTCTGGTCGCCCCACATTCAAATTCCAATATCACTCTACTCAATAGTGCAGCTAAGTTAGGCATGCCTCGGAAGAGCAACAACGGGAAGGATATCGTTGAGCCCATCTTTAACTTGTCATATGAGAGGAAACCGAACAAGAAGACGGGACATCGGATTAGTGTCACAACAAAACCTTTGGATTTAGTGATTTACCCAGTTTTATGGGAAGATATTGCACACTTCTTCACGTGTGAAGAACCCGAAGGTATTCCCAAAATAATTCATGTTTAAAATATTTTTAGCTGAGCGAACACACTGGACTCGGACTCATTGCATTTTTTTTCGTTCTCTTGTTAGATTATTTGGAAGTTCCGCACAATGGCTACGAGGCGATGAAGCAAAAAACAAAAGAAGAACTCCAAATCTACTGGGAAAGACTGACTAATTTGCGTTCCAACAGTAATTTAGATGGAGGAACCCCATCGATTTGGGAATTGAATTTTGACATCTCAGCCCCACAAATCGTCATACACGGGGCAAAATTGAGCTCCGCGGACAAACCTTCTACAGAACCTAACAAAAAATTCCCACCGCTCTATTCCAGAAAACCTCCAAAGGTTGGAGGTGACATAGACCGTTTCGTAGTAATAGATTTAGGCAGATTTAGATTCACAAACAGAGTAGAAGAAGATGGTGAAGCCGGTAACAGTTCCATTGAAAGTAGTCACAAAGCGGATAGCCTCTGCTATCCCATCACCGAGTTTGATAATTTATATGATGACGAGGAAGAAGATGAATTCCTGACACCCTGTTCCTCACCTGTGGGTGAACGAGTAAATGTTGAATCCGCTTCTGCTGCAAGTTCACCCAGACCTTCTGTAGTTGACTTGAGTGAACTTACTGGAGCCAAGCTGGGTAACTCGGAGGATGGTGTCTTCGAAGTTGGCGACTCTTTGGGAGAGTTGCAAGCGAAGTTGTACAAAAAGTACAAGCTGGAAATCACGGATGTTCAAGTCATTGTAGTTGAAGGAAGAGCCTGCAAAGATGGGAGTTGGAGAACTGCAAATTCCAAATGTACTTCTCTGCTGCACCTTATTGACCGGTTTTCCATCAATTTACAGGTTTGTGTTGATTCCGGATTGCGTTACATATTTTATGATTATTTACATAATTCCAAACGATCACTTTTTTGCACGCATGATGGAGAAACTTGAAACAAGCACCCGTAATTTGTAACTTTCAGCTTGAGCGCCGCCTGATCTACAGTGAGGATCCACTTTGGCCAGCTCTAACATTAGTTGCCACCTTGCCGAAATTAAATCTTCACTTCAATGAATCTAAAATACTTGCTGTGCAAAGTGTGATGAATTCATTCATGTCAACAAAAAGTGCGGATAGTATTGAAGCAGAAATGAAAGCGGATAGATTGAACCTCTCGTTTCTCAGCGGCTCCCAAAATAATCTACATGATGCCACTTCCGACCACAACTCAAGCACCCACAATATCGGCAGCGGAGACAAAACCGACAAATCGTCAACTCAAAATGCCACAAAACAGAATAATTGCAAACTATTTGTGGCTCAATTCACAATTCAGCAAGTGGCAGTTGACATCCAGTCGAGAGGAAGAAGCATAGCCGAGTTACAAATCACTGGTGCACGAACAACACTGAACAAACAGACAGTGGACACAAGTATTTCCTTTATTATTCATAGTCTACTTTTGGCTGACGCTGTTCAAACTTTTGGACCGGATTTTGAATTATTGCTGGCTTCACATAAACATGTCAGGTAATTGTTAAATTAACTTTGAAATTAAAGATGTTTTGTAGGTTTGATTTGAGAAATACTAATATGCCTTTGAATTACAGCATGGACAGCGTTAGTGGAAGCCTCCTAGATTCAGACCCTGCTTCGCCAATGTCACCACAATCCCCATCTTCTCCAACACCATTTGCTGGGCCAAGAATTACAAGCAATCAATTAGCAATTCCTTACCAACTTCATGATGCACTGCTTAGTTCACTTCAAAGCAAGGCGAGCAAGTCCATCCAGTCGAGTCTTGGTGTCGAGTCTCCCGTTTATGACACAGATGCTCTGATTACGGCTGAGCTGGTTATTTTGAATTCACCAGAAGAAGATTTGGCTCATCTTTCAGTCAAGTTTAATAATTTGGATGTTATTGGTAAGCTCAACTCGTATTCAATAATCAGTTCCAAATAATTTGTATAGATCACGTCCTATACTTTGGTGTTTATTTATAGCCAACCAAGAAACAATCGTAGAAATTATCCAGTTTATTCAAAATGTAACTCCAAGTACAACGGAACCCACTGTGAAGGAAGCCAAATCACGAACAACGTCCAGAGCTGAAGGTCCAGCAATGCCCCTTCTTCCAGCCCATAGCTCCTGGAAGATTGAAGCTGAGTTTGATTTCAATCGTCTCAGTATTTTGTTGCTACGAGGTGTAGTGGGAAAGGACGGAAATCAAGGGGCTCGGAAAATTGCAACTGCTACAGCTTGTGATGCTAGAGTTAGTTGTTCCATTGGTAAGGCAATTGTTGTACGTGTGATTCTCTAAAAATTGATCAGCCATGCAGTAAGATAATGTTTATCCTGATATGTGTTTCAGGTGGTGAAACATTCAAGGTTGAAGGTTCTTTAGGTGGACTTCAGATGCTTAACTTAACTCCTGAGGGACAATATCATCAAAGAGTGCTCAGCGTTGGGAAGGATCCACTCATTGATTCAGCGTACAGTGTATTTACTCCAACAAGTAAACCAATTCCAATGCCATCTCAGAGTTCCTTCCCACCCAACTCGATCGAGTCAGCTCTTGGATTTACGTATGAGACGTCCAATACCGATAATTTTGCGTCTCCATCGGTCCTGACACTACGAATGGCATCTGTAATTTATACACATTGTCCGGTGTTTCTTATCGATTTGAAAAAATGCATAGACCAATTCCAGGTACGCAGCTGCATTTTCGAGTAACTTTATCAACTTGCGTTGTTCTGAGTTGGAAATGCACAATGCCGTATTCAGTTTGCATAAAACATTTCGTTCTACATTTCAAAATTCCAGGCTCCTCTTACAATTAAATTAAAATCAGCTGCAGCACACATAGCTCTTGGTTTGGTACGTCAAGACTCGCTTCATGGACTTTACCGTTCACCAACAAGCAGCCTATCGACATCCTTGGATAAACTCAACGTTGACGAAGAAGCTTCTCCCGATGGGATTCGTGGAAGCCCTGGAGTTCGACTCCATGTGGTTCTAGATTCTCCTGTGATTGTCCTGCCAAGAAATCGAACGAGTTCAGAAGTTCTTGTTGCCAATTTGGGTCAAATAACACTTTTAGGAAACACGGGACACTCGAACGAAGGTTTTCTCCGTTCCTCGACACCCGATGAGTTTTCTGAAAGAACGGAATTTGGCGAAGGTCATCCCGATGCTATCAACTACAGCATATTTATCTGTGACGTGAGCCTCTACTCACTGAACTTGAAGGAACGCTGGAACATGATTGATAATTTAAAAATGTAAGTTTGAAATTGACGGCTATGCAAAGCTAAGAGAATGGTTAATAATATTGTGTTTTGATTTTCTGTTAGGACCTATCCAACTTCAACTCGAATGGCATTGATGCGAGCCCAAGAACTTTACTATTGTGATCCGAACATGGCCGAACCAATTCTTCACAATACTGTGATTCAGTTCAACATCGACTACTTTGAGGAAACTCCGTTTGCCAATGCCACAGAATACAATGTTGGTCCTTTGGATGAGACAGAAGAGGAGTATTTGGGTCCGAAGCTGCAGATTCATGGAAGGGTTGTCAATCCACTCAAGGTTTCACTAAGACCGGAGCAGTATTCCCAAGTCCTGGACTCGTTGAATAATGTTGCTGCAGGTGAAGACGACTTCATACAAAGTGAACTCAAGGTCAATATAATGGAAAGAAGAATGAATTGGGAGAAGGAGGTCAATTCATTCAGTCGGCATAATAAAATCCTTCCAGATCCTATGCCATTGCCAAGTCCAACAACAGCAGATGATGATTCTCTGCCTATCTCAGGTGAGCTTTTCAAATGAAGTCAGGAATTTATCCTTAAATCTTTAACATTTCAAGGGTTAAATATTTTAACCTATGAAATAATCTGTTTTGCAGCGGCATTTCAAGTTCCAGAACTGATTCTCGAACTTGTTCTACCCGAAGAATCTCCTTCACGGCCTGAATTACCTCATTTGAGTCTCTCATGTTCTGATCTCTCCTTCAATTGTGACAAGAAGGGTTACATCACAGAAATGAAGATTTGTCTGAAGAGTCTTTCGCTTGAAGACACAAGCGTTCCATGTGAATCTCAACACCGAATTTTGGCCATTTCTAAAACTGACAACTCAATTGATTCAGGGGATACTACGGGTACGTCCATGATTTCATCCGTATTTCATCGAAATCGCTACATGTCGACCTCATGTCCGAGTCTGCCACCTGATACAAAATCAAGTCCTATTGACATTAGGGGAAGGGGTTCGTGTTCATATTTTCCTACGTCTTCAGTTGCTCGCACCGAGTCGTCTTCGCTACCAGATCATTTAGATCCGAATGACATCTTTGCTGGAAGGTTCTTTCCTCAGGGAATGGTTCACAAACCGTTGAATAGAAATCGACGGCGACATAACAGTAGCAAACGAGTGGAACCTGTAAAACCCGTCGACTCAGGATCTGACATTTGTCCAGTAACTCCACCTCCCTCTCCAAGGCGGTTTGAAAATGTTGATAATCTTGTTCAAATTCAGATGAGTCTCATTGATCCCAAGTCACCCAACTTTATCACCAAATACAATGGGACACACAAGTTTACGGATATTGACTTCAATACGCTCGACATCCTATTGACACCAAACACTTTCACTTGTCTCAGAAGATTCTTCATTGACGTGTCAAGAAACGATGAGCTCTCAAGTACATCTTCAGCCAAAATCAACGAAAACCATCGGAAAGAAATGAAATCGCAACAGTTTTGGACAAAGGCTAAAATTAATGTTCAGCTACCAAGTCCAGAGAAAGGTGGAATTCAGAGTGTCGCAGATGAAGATAAAAATTCTGAAATTCAGATAAACGTGAAGGCTCTTCGAGTTAAACTGGGTCAGCCAAGTGGGACTTTAGCCGAAGCAGAAGTAGTTGACGTGTCTTGCCATTTAGTCAATCGTGGAAAGAATTTCTTCGGTGTTGATGGAAGGCTGGGAGCCCTTCAAATCCGGGACGTTAGTCGATACGCTGGAAACTATCCTATCAAGTTCATTTTTCAAGGGAAGCAGGCCCTGGATTTCGATTACTACAGAAGAGACTCTGATGCCAAGTTTCGACTAGAAATGGCTTCTGTTTTATGTGTTCACACACATAGATTTTACACTGAATTCTACGCTTTAATGATGTCACTCTTTGGATCTGCATCTTTAGAAAACTTCAATGAAAATGCAGAAGCAAGTGCAAATCAACCCGAGGTTTCCCCAGATCCAGCACTCAACAGTGTTCGAGTTTGTTTGAACATTCAAGCTGGAGCTCCAGTACTCTTCTTTCCATACAGCTCATCATCAAATTCCCTTCTAGTCACAGATTTGGGACACTTGTCAGTACGAAATAAGTTTGTTGAAGAGCCTGCTGCCGTCTTTGACTGTGTGTCAGTAGATTTGATGGAAATGGATTTGTATTCTGCTGAACTGATGAAGTCATTCTCCGATTCGAAGGCTTCACTCACTGGGTCAAAATCTTGGGTTCTGGGAAAACGTTGTGTTGTTGTGAAGACATCGAATAGTTCTTCGTTACTGAAGAATAAATGTGCACTGAAATTGAAAATACGGAGAGCTCTTTCTGGAATATCATCGCCAACCCAACCGGGAATGAGTGTCCAGGGCACGCTTTCCACTGTCTTTGTCACTTTGGATCCGGAAAAATATCGGGTAGGTTAAATCTGCTCTACTTCAAAAAGAAAAGTGATACTAACAATAATAATTGATATTGCTGTATTTTTGTTTCAAGTTAATCCGTGGATTACTTCAATACAATATTGGGGAGAAAATTGAGAGTCCAACACCTTTGCCAACGACACCACAACGTGTACCTCGTCAGCCTCTCGACAACACGAAAAGGCCTTCTAATATGCCAACTGCAAAACTGGACCTGGCCATTGAGCTGGATTTGGTGAACGTTACTGTAGAAGTTGTGAAGGATGGCGGATTTAAATTGAGTCGAATTGATTTTATGAAATCAAAATTTACTTTTCAAAACTTTTCGGATGGAACGAGGGATGTGGATTTGGCTTCACAGGAGATTCTTGTCTGTGACAATCGCTTCACACTCACGGGTGGAGATGGCTCCGAGTTGGTCAAAAATGTTTTCACAAATATTTTACAACAGAGTTCAGGGACTTCAGCTGTAAGCATTTTTATATTTATTTTACACATATTTTTAGCAATTTGATTTTATGTCTATTTATGACCAATCGCATGTGATTTTTAACAGAGGTCATCATCAGGCGCATCTTCAAGTGATTCGATTACAAAACTCCAGGCTGAAATACATTTTCGAACGACACAGCGCTCTTCGAGTGCAACTATCTTACTGAATAATATGCGACTTATGATAATTATGGACTGGTGGATGGAAGTTCAATCATTTCTGTCCCAAAACGTTCCTGAACCTCCACATTTAGTGTGGGAAGAGTCTCTAAGTGAGGAACCTCTCGAAAGTTTGGCTAAAGGTATCAGAACTGTTTCTCCACTTTTAAATCGTTCCAAGCAACTTATGAGCCCTGTAACTGTCTCAGCTGGGATTGTGACCAAGAGAGCTCCAATACTCGATATCCCACCCACAACTTTTGAACTCCGAATTAACGTTGGTGATTGTGAGCTGGTTGCTGTTGAAGATCCGTCTGTATGGGATTCTAATGCTGTTATTCTCAAGGTATTGTTCATTGTCCCTCCCACAATTTTTCATAATTTCAAGGATATGACATTTTGCATTACAGCTAAATGGTTAATTTTATTCAATTCTTCAGGCTACTGCAACGGTCAGCTACCGCCCACATCTCGAGCGACCTGTGTCATGCAACATTTTGACTTGTGAACTCTTCTCATGTATTTTGGGACTTGAATCTGACACAGCCCTCTCAATTCTCGATCCAACAAGTGTGTCTCTTGAGCTCGTCAGAAAAACAAAGTCAGAACCACAGGGAATCCTCGACGCCACGTTTTCACCTTCTGCTATGGAAAAAATATTGAAAATCCAGAGTCCACAACTTAGCCTACGCCTCTCGTACTACGACATGAAAATGTTTGTTCAGTTCATGGAAAGATTTTCGCAACAAGCAAAGGCTCAGCTTTTGTCTTCGAGTGTTGACTTGACTGCGTTGGATGAAGCTGAGGGTGGTCAATTTCCGAAGGTGATAAAATAAGTTATACCGCATGATTGAGATATACATATATGACAACAGAATTGAATTTATGTTTAATTGATATACAGGGTTTATTCCAAAGAGGATACCACTTTGAGCGAGACAGTCTTGACAAATTACTTGCCATGGGATTTGAACAAGAAGAGTCCCTTGAAGTATTGGAGATATGTGAGGGCCGAGTGGAGGAAGCTGCAATAATGTTAACTTCACCTTTGGACGAATCGCTGGTTGAAAGATTCCGCAGAAGAGAATCGTCTAATAGTCGACCAAGTTCTGAAACTAGTCTGGATCCAAGTTCCTTGAAAATAATCCCTGAGACCAATGAAATGGAAGAAGCTGGCGGCATAGGCATTATTTGTGGAATTGAGGTTAAATGTAACAGCCTCTCATTGTGCATCATCGACGACTGTAAAGATGCTGACGTACCTTTGGTTGAACTGAATGTAAATCAATTAGAACTCTCTCAGAATTGTATTGATCGGAGTGCGAATGCAGAGTGTATTCTGAGCGGAGACTACTACAATCGTGAATTATGTGGTTGGGAACCATTTCTGGAACCTTGGAAATGTCACATATACTGGAAACAGAATGAGCGAGGTCAACTAGGTACGATTTTACCAACGAGTGAATTTCCCACCAAAGCACCTGAATTGGAAATTGCTGTGACTTCTCGACAAGTCATGAATATCAATATTACTTCAACGCTCCTCAACTTGGTCAGCACTGTGTCATCAAACTGGTCAGAAGCTTACAACCATCAGGATAAACGCCGAACACCGTTCGTTCCGTTTATTCTCAAGAATGAAACTGGTTCCATGCTCTGGTTCTCCACGATTCTGTCCAATCATGAAGAAGCTTTGAAACAACAACAGAAACAAGGGACTTCTCGACCAGATGGAACCTGCTGGATCCAAGTTCCGAATGATCGTACTCAGACGTTTAGTTTTGAAGGGAGAGGAAAGCTCCGACATCGGAATACGCATCAGTTGCGAACTCATCAGCTGACTGTTCGAGTTCAGGGTTGGCTGGAGTCGAGTCCTGTTTCCGTTGATAAGGTTGGAACTTACTTCCGGGTGGTGAAGCCGGTTGTGAATGAGTCGAGGCATTATACAGCTGTAAGTTTGTTCTCTGTACTAAACTTACTTTCCAAAACATTAAAGTCATTACACATTCACTTTATTTTGTTTAATTAAATTACAGCAAACCACCGAATTACCAACCACAAGACTGGTTTTCGAAGTCAGCTTACAAGGGTCTGCACAAAAGTTGGTGCGAGTGCGCTCAGCTCTGATGGTCAAAAATTCATTGGGAGAAATGATGGAATTGAAGCTTGAAAATACCATTGTCTACCCCGCATGTAAGTTACAGTTTGTAAGCTAGTTCTTGACGAACAATGTTCAGTTTGTTGAATTAACTTAATTTCTTTATGCAGTTGAGATGGCTCAAACTGGTGGTTCATACACGATTCAAGTGAAGCCTGAACATTCGTACCCCATCCCTCTACATTCGGTATGTGCTCAAATCTGGATTCGACCCGTCGAAGGATGTAGACTCACTCATCCCTCGCTCTATTCATACTGTTCAAAACCGCTTCTACTTGGAACAAATTCCGAGGGCTTGCGATACTGTTCATCTTTTGTATCTAATCAAGTCCAACCCTACCGATTCTGTGTGGCTATCAAGAGAGATGAATTTCCCGCAGATACGGATGAGCCGAATCAAGGCTTCAATAATCCAAGCCAACTCTTGGCTATTGGAATGACGAAGAGAGCTAATCTGATTACACTGTTAAGCCCACTAACTCTTGTCAACTTACTTCCTCATGAAATTGCTTTTGACATCAAGGAAACTGGAATCAATGGAAGGATTGCACCCGGAAAGAAGTGTTGTATTACAAATGTAAGGTTTTGTCCATTACAATAATTTAACTATAACATGGTTTGTCATGTCTACAATTATGAGCAATCCAACTTTACTTTCAGGTTGACACGCTTGACACACTTGACATCCTTTTTACTACGGAGAACTTTCCAGTTGGTGGTTCAGTAGGAGTCAATTCCAGCTCAACGCCTTTCGTGGCACGTCTCAAACTTCTTGACACTCAAAGGAGACCATTATACTTAACTGCCAGAGTTAAACGCGGAGATGGGGGAACGATCACAGTTTTGGTTGGCTGTCAGTATTGGATAGTGAACAAGAGTGGACTTCCAATTATGGTGAAACAGGAAGGAACGCAAGGAGAAGCTGCTGGACAATTTCATGAACACGAAGTTTGTCGAATGGTCGCTCCGCTTCTCTACAGTTATCAAGATACTGACACGGCTTCAAACACGACACTCCGTATTGGAAACGGTGCTCATGCATCTCCAGCTCGGCCACATTGGTGTAAATCGTTTGGAATTCAGAATGGGACACGTGTCCGGAAATTAATCGTATCTATCTCTCATTCTCAACCTGAAGTAGTCTACCTTGTTGGTGTGGAAGTAAAGGATGGGAAGGGTCGTTACCGAGATTCAAAATTAGTCACAATTGCTCCACGCTTCATGATTGACAATCGATCTTCCCGACAGATGCAAATCTCACAGCGGAACTATGCAACGAGTTTTCTGGACCCTGCAGCTGAAGCCACACATTTATCGCTGACTCCGGGTTGTACATTGCCCTTCCATTGGCCAAGGCTGGATAAGGAACAGCTTCTCTGTATTCGTTTACTGGAGGTGAAAGGAAGTGTCTGGTCCGGCGGATTTCCAATTGAAACTGTCGATTCGTTTCATTTGAACGTTAGGTAAATATTTGCTTCTTTTGCATAAAAATCTAAACAGAATTTTGAAACTGACTTTATGCTGTCTACTTCAGGGATTCCGATGGAAATTGCTACTTCCTGCGTGTGGAAATTGTGTTGGAAGGCCCAACATATTTCGTCGTATTTAGTGACACAGATCAGCTGCCACCACCATTTCGAATTGACAACCTATCAAAGGTTCCGATTATCTTTCACCAGGTAACGTTTACACTTGCTACTACTTGAAAGTGCACTTTCAAAATCTTTACGTATGGCCGATATTTTACAATTGCTAGACAAATGTTGGCGACGAACGACTGAAGTTGGTGGCCAAGGCTGAATCATCTTGTCCATACGCTTGGGATGAACCCACTCAGTCATCAAACCTTACCATTGCCGCTCCTGGTGGAACTTCAGCCATTGCAAATATGAATACATTTGGGCTAGTCGCTCATTTGACTTACGAGAATTTCTTCTATATCGCGTTATCCGCTACTTTTCCAAAGGATGAAACCAATGGGTCAGGACTTGGTGTGAGTGGCATGGAGACTCTTCAACTCGTTCTAGATGTTCCAGAAGGCACTAAAGTTGTACTGCGAAAGAAGGAATCTGGAAATAGGTACATATCATTCACTACAATAGCAGTAACTATTTCGAGGATGATGTTAAAGCGGTATAATTATCGTTCTACTTTTTAGAAATCAACTCTGGCGAGTTAACGCAGATGGCCTAATTGAGCATGAAGGTTCAAGTTCACCTCGAGATCCCAGGAAGCCCATCGTACCTGGGTCACATCTTGTGCTCGATATATCTGGACAAGCCTCACAGCCGACTCAATGGGTTCATCTAATGCTTCGTAAGCCAGATAAGCGACGTTCTTCAACTCAGCATTGGGAATTCACCAGAGACGGTCGACTCAAGTGTTCCACGCTTTCGAACATGTTTGTTCAAGCTAAGGACGGGTTTGGTATTGTTGGGGGAGCCAACGTAAATCAGGTTCCAGGACAATCCAATGTTGCAGCTTGGCGAATTTGTAAGGAAATATAATAACGCTGTACACTTTGAAGACAAAATTCGAAAGAAATTGTTCAATCTGATGCTTTGTGTTACAGGGAGTGAAATTGTACTGGGTCCTCCTCAGCTGATTTGCTATACGCGAACCGATTCGGGTATTCCAGCCGAACAAGCTGTGACCAGGCAGAAACTGCGCCCAGGCTCTGGTCGGCTCTCAGTATACGTTGACACGGATGGACCTACACGAGTCCTGAGAATAATTGACACGGAGAGACCACCAAGGAGTCTCATGCTCAATCATACCTTCGAAGAGAATTCTGTGAATACAATCCCAAAGGTGATGTTGACTGTTGACCTTCACACCGGAGTTGGAGTTAGCCTCGTCAATTGTAAACCCAGAGAGGAGCTCGTGTATGCACGATTTTCAACGTAAGTAAAAACAACTAAGCTTGAAGCTTGACTATTCTTTTGAATCGATGAATATAGCTACAACAATATTTCTTTTATTTGTACAGATTGAAACTAAAATGGTTAAATTCCAAAGAATCCGAAACTCTTGAAGCTTCAGTTGAGAACTTCCAAATGGACAATCAACTTCTTGAGTCAGAGAAGCCTGTTGTCATGTACGTCACACATTCGTCTCGTTTTGATATTGATGACCCAGCTTCAGGCCAACCCGCTTTGCAACTTTCATGGAAAAGGCTCAAATCTCGTCTAAATGCACATGTTTACAAAACGTGGGAGCTTTCAGTGAAACCGTTGAATGTAATCTTGGAAGAACGACTTCTACTCAAACTCTGCGTCTGGGGTGGTTACAATCAGAAAATGGTAGCTATGGAAGAGCTACATGAAACAGATTTCGAAGTTCAAAAACCTTTGACGAATTCAACTTCTCTAACTTCCAAGAGATTCTACTTTGGAATGTTAAAAATTATATTGAATCAGGTATGTAAACACAAACATATGTAATTTTAACCACAGTACTCCGCATATTCCAATATGCTCATAGTTGTTTTTTTTATTTGAAGGTTCGGCTGAGCGTACTAACATCTTCAAAGCTAGCTCCGGACCTGGCAACAATAAAACAACGGCTCGGTTTAACCTTGATACGTTTTGAAGATGCCTTGGTTGACCTTGACCCATTCTGCAAGCAGCATCCCTTTGAAACATTCGACTTTCTCACCGCATCTCTGGTGAAACATTACAAGGAAGAGTTACTGTCTCAAGCTCTTCTAGTGCTCGGATCTGTTGACTTTCTGGGAAATCCCGTTGGATTCGTGAATGATGTTTCTGTTGGGGTTTCTGGACTTATTCACGAAGGATCGGTAAGTACGGTTAAACTAAAAGTCAAATTCGAGTTCATAACGCTAAAAAAATAATGGACTTAATACATTCTTCAGGTTGGATCACTAGTCAGGAACGTGACTCATGGTCTGTCCAACTCTGCGGCTAAAGTAACTGGTTCTCTGGGAGACGGATTGACTCGAACATTGACGATGGACATGAAACACGAGGATGAAAGACGGAAAATACGAGATGACTACAGTGGTTCCTCGGGTGAACAATTCGCAGGAGGGCTGAGAGGTTTGGGACACGGCGTCTTTGGTGGATTGACCTCAATTATTACTCAAACATATGAAGGAGCTGTGAACGATGGCTTTTCGGTAATCAAATGTAATATTTAAGATGATAAACTCATAGAACGGCTTAACCAATGGAGTATCTTCCACAGGGACTGGTCACTGGTCTAGGAAAAGGCATCGTTGGTACTGTGACGAAACCGGCTGTGGGTGTTTTGGACTTTGCTTCTGGAGCTGCTTCTGCACTTCGAGACTCTTCCAAAACTTCCTCACGCATGATTCCAAAACGAAACCGACTCACTCGAATTGTCACTGGAAACGGTGGTCTTCTTCCTCCATTCTCCGAACATACAGCTCGTGGGCAGGAAATACTTTATGAACTCAATGATCGGGACTACAGTGAACTCTTCATTGCGTGTGAGACGGTAAAGAATGGGCCACCAGAGTTGAAAATCCTGGTTTCGTCCGAATATGTAATTATTTTCAAAACTGGAAAAGGACCCAACATTATTTTTCAAGTTGCATTGAGGTAAGTAATTTTATCGAACGCATTGCGTACGTCAAATACAAACAAATAAAAATATTTCTATTATGACAATTTTCAGGGAATTACTGGAATGTCACTTCTTGGAAGTTGCCGAAAGAGGTCCAATGTCCTTCACTCCAGCAGCTCCATACGAAAAGAAACTGGTGATTGAATTCGTTCGTCGACAAGGGGAAGGGAACATTGGGCTCACACGACCCCAAGTCATTGTTGACAATGAACAAGTAGCCAGGAAAGTGGTTCAGCAAGTGAATTACGCAAGAATACTTTATGAAGAAATGAGACATTCTCAAATAAACCGACCCACGTCACCCACTGAAGACTGAAGAGTTCCAGAAATTAGTTCGGACTCACTGCTCATTAACTCTAGTTCATGAAAAGTACGTAGTTCCAATGTCTGCTAGCTAAACACTTATACATAGTCACAGTTTTAGTATCTGCCTAATAATATCATGAATGCTATTTTAACAGGGTTAAAGGAAATTAAGTCAAAATCGTATGCTTTTGTATTTAGATGGATGAAGTCATGTGTACAAAATTGTATGTTGTGTGTTCTCCTTCGTAATGTTTCTATTTTGAATAGTACAGCACTTCTGAACTACATGTAGTTATTTCTTTAATTTATTCTTCATATTCTCCCAAAATATTTCCACAGTGCTGCTCTAGTCGAAGTGACCAGCAGCTGTTTTAGGTCCAAGCAGCTCTGCAAAGCAAATTGCATTTGTGATACACTGTCCTGTGTTATTGTGATTATTGTACACCATGTGAATAAAATGACTGTGTCTTGAGTTAGTTAAAAATGTATCAGAAAAATAGTTAGTGCACAAGACGTATGCCACTACTACGTTCTATGTAAGTTAACTAAAACTTCCTTGGTTGACTATACAAGTATTGAATAAATTGCAATTGAATGCAAATTGATCCAAGTTTCAAAGGTTCAACCATTTCTTAATTTTGTTCTTCAAAACAAAACAATCATCAATACAACCACTTAACAATCCAGAAGTCAAATAATTATTTAATGTAATTATGTGTCTATCTTAGAGGTCAAAACGCGAATATGGCCCGAAAGGTTTCTCAACTTAAAAATATTGCAAACTTGATTTAGACCTAACTTAGTATAAATCAAATGGTTTACTTTTACTAATTAATACAAGGTTGGTCTGAATAACAAATAAATATATAGAATGAACAATGAGAACATGACCGATGACCATGTCATGATTTTAATGTTTACAACAGCACCAAATGTATTAGTGTACGAAAACACGCAGTAAGTACATGCTACGTGTGCTTAGGTGAAGCCTAAACTAGCTACGATTTTAATTGCAATTGGCATGTTTTTGTGAATGATCATAATTGTGAAAGACAAGTCTATAGTTCAAGTATTTTACACTTTTTGGCACGAGCTCGACGCCGAGCTTTGTTCCTTCGTTCCTCCAAGAAACAATTAATTTCTTCGGCCGTACCATGATATCTTTTGTTGTGAAACGTCAAGGTGCTAGCTGATATCATCTTTTTGCAAAGAGTGCACTTGACCTTCCCGACCTTACGTTGCTTATTATTTTTGAAATCCATTTTCTTGTTTACATGTTCCAGTGAATGTGTACGGGTGTGTGAATCCAAATTTCGAAAGAGCAAATGGCAAATCGGGCATTTCTTTTTTCCGTGATTCTTGGACTCGGCTTCGTTGTTCCTTCCCCGTCTGGGGCCCAGTCGTTTTTCGTTATCGGACGCCTTTTCTTCTATGATTCCGTGCCATGTTCTGTAGTGTCTTTTAAGCTGACCAACTGATACACTTTCGAAGCAAATGGGGCACACATTCCTTTTTACTATTTCCGGTTTCCGTTTGCTGGACTCATATCGTCCTTGTGAATCTTCAGTCATATTAGGCCCTTGCCCTTGGCTTGGGTTGTTGTTGTTGACGTTTGGTGATGAATTAGAATCACAAGGTTTTACGACATCAATAGATAGATTCCGAGTCTTGTTCGAACATATCGTACATTCCTTTATTGCTTCTTGTTCTTTACAATTAAGTCGTAGGTTCTTCATATCTTGGAAAAGGTTAGTTTCACTATTGAAGAAAATATCGCCGCAAGTAGTACAGGTTTTCGTTGCTCGAGTCCTGACAGATTTTGATTTGCGCTTTCTCTTTCGTTCGGGATTTCGACCTACAAATACACAAACAAAATATGTAGCTACTAAGGCATGTAATATCGAAAGAATTTTTCGATATCGATATTTTGATATTTCGATATTCGGGTTTCGATGTTTCGATATTCGAATATCGAAATATCGATTTTTCTAATATTCTAATAATGCCACTATAACGTATCTATTCAGCGCATGAAATTCAATAACTCTTCGGCACAGCTAGTTGTGATTTGTGATCGGTCTGGTAGCACATATCTTACCAGCAGCTATACTTTAGATTTTAGCTTAGTTTAGATTTTTAATTTCAAATAATCTCCTTCTTCACGTAAATCTTAAACTTTAAATTGACCATATTTTTTGACAACTTGCGGTATTTCGGGGGCATCGGAGTAACCACTTCTCGATAGAAGCTGCCTTATGTCTTTAGCTGTGCACAGTACAGCAAATGGCAAACCATCTAAAGCCACCAGCCTTGATACTACCGCAATTCGAGATCTTGGCCTGCTTCATGTTCTTGTTTTTTCCAGAGAGCCTGGATTTCAACAAGTGTTATTTATATTTTCATAAAATGTATGTAAGAGAAACAGCATTCTCGGTATCAGTCGACGTCGATATGTGCTGCTTTTATGCAATTCGTAATTGTGATGTATTACACGTAATTATGGAACTATAATTGCAGGGTGCAAGACAATTCGAAACAACTATGTCAACCGAAAACATAACTGCATTTGCCTCTGTGCTACTTTCGATTTGCACATTCCTTTTCTTTATGACCAGAGATGAACATGGAGACCAGTAGTTTGGTTTCAAAATTTAGTCACATTTCAAACACTTAGTTGTCTTGCCACCTGCTTCTTTATAAATTAGTCCCAGACTGAATTCGAAACTGGAAACGATATCACCTGACTGGTTGTTGAAGTGGATGCTTGACTAACTTCCATTGTTAATTGTTTAAACTAAAACTTTAATTTAGGATTCCTGTCAATTACAGACAAAAAACGTAACAAACAACTTTCGCACACTGTTCATATTAGAATATTAATGTTGCCGGAGTTGGATATAATGTTTTTCTATGTGACTAAAAGAGGAAAGGAGCAGGTTTCTAATGATATTTGTCAGTATCGATATTTCGATATTTTGGTTCGATATTTCGATATCATCAAAATAGACCGAGATTTCGATATTTCGATATATCGAAATTTCGATATTACATGCCTTAGTAGCTACGGATGACGGAACTTGAGCAGCTATGGCGTCGTTGTGTTGACACATAATAGACTTACCACCGCCACTTGGTGACAAATCTTCTATCATATCTTCAAGTGTTTCGAACTCATCGTAGTTCACTGGTGTGACATTATCCTGATTAGCTAGCCACGCGGAAACTCTTAACTCAGCACGCATTTCCGGAATTCCGATATCCCTGGAATCCTTAACTTTCAGCCCAATTCCATATTCTTCGCCGCTCAATTTGAAGAACAAGTCATCTCCTGGAAGAACTAGCTCGGTGTCGAGAATCGTCATGATGCTCCTCTTGTCAATAAATTCATCCCCGGAATCAACGTCTCCTTCGTACCCCTCCATTTCTGCGAATATCAAATCAAGTAATATATGTATCATGCAATCGCCATTGTTACCGTAGGTCATTTATTGTATGTATTATGATGATGTATCTCCTTACTCCTTACTTATCTTCAAAAATGTTCCACGTCCACGAGGTCAAATTCCGGTCTTCACTCACACCAGTCACCAGTGTTTTCTGATTCGATTATTGTTTTTTAATTTCTAGTTCCAGAGAAGACGAAGATGAAAGATGGATGAAAGATGAGTAATAAGTAAGAAGAACAAGTATTGCAAAAAAGTGTTGTTTTATATATAAGAAGCACGTTAGTCCCAAGAAAGATGCGAATTTGCCAAAAAGCAAGAACAAGGCAAATTCAGAAAATTCGCATCTCGAATCATATGCCCGGTTCATCGCGCCAAAATTAAAACGGCCGCCGCTAACTGATTTTTTCCTAGCATCACTATTGAATTGAACAACAAAATTATTTGGAACAGAAGTCATATTTATATCTTATCATAATTCATTGAGGTTAGATAATTTTTTGCAAATCTTTTGAGCATATAGAGGTTTTAACCAAGCATGACGTTTTTAGCCGTATATGCTACATTACTACTATGTATAGGAATGAGGAATGATACTGTTAAATAATTAGCTAATTTTTTTGTGAAGCCACTGAAAACGTTTTCCCAATGCCGCTTGCTTACTCTTACCCGACAAACGCTTATGCCAATCTTGAAGTCTATGTATATTCACATATTCAGACGACTAGACTAGACACTACTAAAACAATACACAATACAAAGAAAGTGAAGAAATTCGTACAACATAGCATTAACCATGATTTCTATTTTAATATTCGAATCATACAGAAGTATTCATAAATTATAACTCGTAAACTATCGGAAACTAAGAATTTGCATACAAACCAGAAGCCAAATATAATAGGATTGTTCACTGTGTGTACAAGATTGCTGTAACAATCACCGGCTTTCGGTGAAACTTAAACTAGCTGTTATTAAGCATATTCCTTAATGCATGCATGGTACAAGTAATTAATAGTAAAGTAAGGCATGGATGCGTAAAATTATAAATTGATTACATTGTGAGTGACTGAATGAGGTAATTAGGCAAGATGGTATATCTTCAAACTTCAGATTACAGCATCGGTGTCCGTTGGTTCCTGCTGGTTGTGCTTGATCTTAGCTTGGCGTAATTTTGCTGTATTTCGACATCTCTCTCGGAAAGCTTCTCTTTCTTCAAGTGATGCGTGATATAGTTTCTCGTGATTCCATAAGTTGTTATATGCCATTTCCTTCATGCAACGGGTGCACTTAACCATTCGTTGCTTGTGTTTCCGTTTCATTTGCACCGAATGAGCATGCAAATTGTGTAGCGCCAAATTAAGAAAGAGCAAATGACAAATCCGGCACTTCTTTTTTCGATTCTTGGACCATGTTTCGTTAGCTCGGTGCTTCTTTTTAAGTCCAGAGTCACGTTGTTCCGGGTGTGATGCCGAATTTTTCCTCATATTTTCGTGCAAGTTTGTATAATGCCTTCGAAAGTTACTAGCTGACACGCTTTGGTTGCAAACTGAACACACCTTAGTTTTGTGTTTCTTGCTTTTCTGTGTCCAGTTAGTGGAACAATGTCTTTTTGCAGCTTTCGCCTTTAACTCTTGGTTTGAGTTCTTGACGCTTGACGAGTTACCCATCTTCTTTCGAACAGAAAGATTCCGAATCTTCGAAGAAGTCGAGGATTGCTGTATGCGCACCTCCTTTTCTTTTGACCTTCCTTTATTTGACTTGTTGGCATTGTTGGCTTGGGAGGGATGACGATGCTTGATATGACTTTCCAAACATAGAAATTTCTTGTTGCAAATCCTGCAGCACTCCTTCAGAGCTTCCTTTTCTTCAGCAGTGCAATGTTTGTACTTCTGGTGTGCAGCTAGATTGAAGAATCCTAGATTACAAATATTGCACATTGTTCGTTTGTTATAGTTTTTGCGGTTTTGGTTACTTCCAGATGTCCCAGCCACGGCAGCGGTCGTTGTCCCCTTTGGATCAATTCCTATGTAGGCAAATGCCAGACCGATAATAAAATTAGAAATACATAAGTACTCAAAAGAAGATGGTGTACAAATTCAATTCATAGGTTTCAGTTATCTTTCGAGCGCCGTAACATTAGTTCTTTGCCTGTTCGTTTGGTGTTCTTAGCTCTTGAAGTCTGACAATTCAACATATGCAGAGTCAACCACCGGAATTTCTTCTTGCAACCAACGCATTGCTTTTTTAATGCTTCCTTCTGTTCTGTGCCTTGCTTTTTCCGATTGTTGGAATGTTTTGCTTCTTTAGTTTTATGTGTTTGGTTGGTTTTCTTGGCGCTTGATGAACTATCGATCTTCGAATCGGTTCCTAAAGTTCAAGCCAAGCCGATAGTCAAATTATATGTATTAGTTAATAGTGTTCTTTGATTCAAAAATTTCCGGTTACCTCTTAGGCGGCGTTTCATTAGTTCCTTCCCTTTTGGTTTTGGTCTTATGTTCTTAGTTTCTGATGCATGGCAAAACCTCATATGTCGCTTCAAAAACCTGTACTTCTTCTTACATCCAACGCATTGCTGCTTTAATGCTTCCTTCTGTTCTGCACTGCAGTGCATATATTTCTTATGGACGCCAAGATGAACGTATCTTCGATTGCAAATGTTGCATAATGCCTTCCTTTCCCGTTGAAAGTAATTGGAATTGATTTCTGTCTCAGCTGAAGGATTTGGATTCAATTCTTCACTTCCATTGTTACCTGTAGTAGTTGATATTAGTTGAAACGTTGAAAGTTGAACGGTGCAAAGAATTGAACACATAAGCTAGCAAAACTGGCTAAAATATTTAAATTGGCACTTACCACCAGTAGTACCCGGAACAGAAGAACTGGATGAAGATGAAATCTCAAATCCAGGATCTGTGTCAGACTTCTCGTTCTCAAGAACTTCATCAGGTTGCTGACCATTGAGCCAGTTGGTAGCTTTCAGTTCAGGCAGAATTTCCGGAGTTTCATTGTTCAAATAAGAATCCCAGACACTAACAGGGTCCCAAGGGATGGTGGCCAGATCATCATTCCCTTGAAGCATTTCTTGATATCCGAGACCAATATATTCCTCTTCATCACTCAACAAGACCAAGTTGTCAGCGTCAGCTGGAAGAACAAACTCATCCGTGTCGTGAATCGTCACTGGATATTCCGATATACTCCGTTTGCCCAGAAACTCATCCTCAGAGTCCACTTCTACAGGACCCATGCCTATTAACCATAAGTATTCCATAAATTTTTATATACTGAATGGGCAGGGTCAATGACCTTTATTTAATTCGGCTTCAGTGATCAATAATCTCTGCCGTGTATTTATGTGTTATGGGTGCAACTATTGCAACCATATTATATCATACGTTGTTAGAGCAATTTCAACTGCTGCGGAATGAACGTTATTGTGTTTGTGTCATTCTGTAGCCATTCAATTAATTATTATATGATTATGAATTTGGATACAAGCGCATGCATGTGTGCACCAAAATTCTAACCAAGCCACTTCTTACTCTTACCGTCGTCGTCTGTATCTGCCTGCATGGTGGTGAGCTAGTGAGCACACACAGAGACCTCGGCTAAAACACCGTCCACCAGTCACGAAATCACGAAAAGCGGTAGGTTCAGGTTCAGGTCAGGTCAAGCCAAAAGTCCAACTCCAATCCGAATATCCGGACACTACTACACAATTAGCAAGTCCTTGAACAACACCACGCCACGATCACAGAGATGAGTGAAAATCAAACACCCGCGAACCTCGAAAAAATGAGACAGAGAAAAAGCACACGTCACACCCATTCGCCTGTACTGTACACATACGGCCATTATTGGTAATTGGTAATGGAAGTCACATGTTTCTTGAAGGTATTAGTAGAATGTGTGTCTGATTCCTGTTGAGACAGTGAAGCGACGCCTAGGTGCTGATTTCGTGTAGTGTGGACCGCGTGCCTAATATGGGCTGATGTTGGGTGCTGCTACT